>JAMKCH010015798.1:0-62345 GCA_023653785.1 Ophioderma brevispina
ATATTTAACTGAAATAGAAAAAGTTTAAGTCTATACATTTAATCTATTATAAATTACATGTTTTATCAAGCCAGTTGCCAAAAATTAAGTAACAAAATTCTGCCAATAATCAACTGAGCTATAATTATTCTGCTGTCCCACTTACCCCACATAAAATTCACTTCACTTATAGGGTAAGTGGGACATGGCTTTTAGCTGGTACTTATTTTTTAATTTTTGTGTATATTTTTGAGAAATATAAACTTCTAAGAACATTGTGTCATTATAATACACAACTTATATGATGAAAATACATGTTTCGAAAATGAATGAATTTTAAGACCAAAAAATTATAAAAAGGCAATTTTCGGCATGTTATTCGAAGTACTTGAAAATTATGAGCGCAAAAATATACTTCATTATTTTGTTATTGTTATGTCATATAAAGTATTCTGAAAACACTTTCAATTATTACAGCAGTGAATATGTATTGTTTTCGTGATAGCCTACTCCCTAATTGCATATTACCCAAATTACGGTGTCCCACTACCCCAAATGTGGGAATATAAATGGGGTCCTACTGGGACAGTTCTAATTAGCACGTTTTCTATGCATGTGTTACTTATACACGATGTTTAAACAAATGCCTCATAACACCAGGTTGATATGTTAAAGTAAATGGTTTTCCAGAAACACCTACCAGTCTATGTTTCGAACCCTTTAGGCTTAAGTGCCCCACTTTACCCTACATTTCACTGTCAATTGATCTTAACTGGTTTTTATTTTCATGTTGCCTCGTCGTTCTTACTGACCGTCCTACAACGCCTTACCAAGGCTTATAAGACTTAAGTTTTCATGCAGTTATAAGATATCGAGTGTTTGACTTGTACATGAAACAATTACAAGGACCATCCTTCGTTGGAAACGCTGCCCTTCGCCCTTTTTTCTCCCCCGAAAGTTCTCCAAAATTGAAACACTTGATACATTTGATACAATTAAAACATTCGAACTTTCAATTGATCAATGTCTCAAGTTCTTTGTTACATTGGAAGCTCGAATGTTTTCAAATGTCCAATTTTTGTCCAGGGAAAAAGATAGTATCGATATGTGTTCAGAAGTGCTTAATGAATTATGCGTAGTTATACGTTGTAGGCGTACAATAAAAAAATAACGAGGGTTAATTTGGATGCACAGAAATCAGCCAGGGGGGGTAGGACAACGATCTGCCGATTTGGGCTTGGGGGGGACAGGCGGTGACTGGTCATTGATGTTTCGTTACTAAAGTTGGGATTTATAGTTTGCGAACTGTGTGTAAGACCAATGCCGAAATATCCGCTATAATCGACTCATTTGGGACCAAGTTTAAATGCTCAATTTCATTTAATATACCAAACAGACCTCTACAGCTTTTGGCAAAGTAGAAAACGATATTTCGGAGCAACTTTTCGCATCCAACAAAAAATGTTGGATGAAGAAATTTTGAGAAAAAAACATTTTGAAATTTGATAGTTTAGGGATTTTAATTTCAAATTGGCGTGCCTTTCTCTCTTCAGCAGACCCCACAAAGTACTTGAGCGCGTGGGAAGAGATTAATAGGAGCTTTGTGATGTTTGTTACAGAGATGGACAAGTATATTAGCTCGTCACCCATCGCCAAAATCTTTGCCCATCACCGAGCCGAGTCGGTGATGATGTTGTTGTTGTATACATTTGCATTCCCGATTTGAATTTCATATTCAACATCGTAAATATAGCCACAAAACGATTCTGAAATTAAAAGCTGGAGTCTGGACAGGAGATGATTGCTGTCAGTGCCATTGTAATGCTGTTGTCAGGGAGCTCATGCTGCAGCAATCCATATTGCCATGGCAACGGCCATGACTGCATGTGCTGGTGATGCTGTGACTGAACGGGGCTGTGGTGGGTATGCTATGCAGAATCACCAGTCCCATCAAAGGCTAGGACTGTCGTTCTTGAAATGACAATTGCCCAAATGCTTGTGGATGTGTTTTAAATTTTCATCCTATAGCATTTGGTTTATGGCTTTCCTGTTAGTTTACTGTTCAACCCAGGCTGAACCAGCAAAGCCATACAACATTGGTTACAAACAGTTAAGTTTGGTACACGACTATCGCAAAACATAAAGGACCGTTAAACGTATTGCTGCAACACGTTTGCGAGGAAGTACCAAGGTTGCGAAATTTCGGCATGCGTTGCGGCCATTCAGAAAAACAACGGTGCGTGTTGGCCAATCAAAAGCATAAATTTCTGTGACGTATTTTAAAAAAATAGACCCACACGCGTTGCTAGATACTTGTGCAACGTGTTGCAAACCTACAGCGTGTTGCGGGGCTTCACAACGCGTTGCAAGCTTCACAACGCGCTGCAAACCTTCCCAACGCTTTGTGAAGGCAATAAGGGCATAACGTATTGCCGCAGCGTTGTGAGAAAGGGGTTTTTCACAACGCGTTGCGACATTGCAGCAACGCGCTGCGGTGTCGGCCAATCAAAATCAGGAAATTTTCTGGAACGTATTTCAAAAATATAATTCTAACAACCGTTGTGAGTTGCGACCTTCACAAAGAGTGGCAAACCTTCACAACGCTTGGTGAAGGTTTACAACGCGTTGTGAAGCTTCGAAACGCGTTGTGATGGCTTGCAATGCGTTTGTGAAAAAGCCATAAGGGTCATAACGGTATACAAAACTGCCGCACGCGTTGATGGATCTATTTTTTTAAATAGAGTAACAGAAATTCATGATTTTGAGGCCGACGCCGCAACGCGTTGCAGAAATGTCGCGTTGCAACGCATGCGACTTTATCACAATGCGTTGCGGCAAATACGTTATGTTATGACACTTATGGCTTGTGGACCCTTGCAACGCGTTTGTAAAGCTCGCAACGCGTGTAAAGCTCGCAACGCGTTGTGAAAGGCTAAACGAATTGTGGAATTTCCACAACGCGTGCTAGATACCTGCAACAACGAATTGGTTTTTATTTTTTTTAAATACGTCCAAGAATGATCATTTTTAATGGCCAACACCGCAACGCGTTGTGAATTTGGCAACGCGTTGCTACTTCTCGCAACGCGTTCTGGCAAATTACATTATGGCATTTATGGCTTTCCATACACGACAGCTGGTCCAGACACAGCCTCAGATAGGACCCACCCAACGTGGAATATTTTATTGCAGCAACCTCGACTGAACCTGCTGTGGACTAATGCATGAATTGCAAGCAGGGATAGTCAGTCTGCATATAGCAGTCAAAACACCGTAATTTCAGAACTCAAAGTCAAAGAAAAGCTAAGAAATGTGGGTGAACCGAGCATTCATGGTCCGATTTTTAGTTCGGAAATTGTCTTGTTTAGTCACCTGTGAGTCATTGACCACCTAAATCACTGACGGAATAAAGCTCGTTAACGGAATAAAGCACATGCTGCGATGGGTATGTTGTCAACTTGAACATCACATGGCGTAACAAGATATTGCTTGGTTTCTCCCTCACTTTGAATCGCCATGTCACCAAAAAACATTCAGATTAAACAAATTTGAGTTAAATCAGACAGCCATTTGGATATTCTTCGCAAAGAGAGTACCGGTGTGAAAGCAGATATAGTCGGTGGGAACCCACAGTCCGGGTTCTAGACGATAACGGAATAAAGCGTGAACTATATGCGTGAAGAGTCACCTGAATTGAGTGCTCTATCTTTACCATTGTACCCGGGCTAAGAGTACTCCGGACTATATTACTTTACACCGGTTTCCCAAAATAATAATGGAAATTTATAAAGGGCCAGACTCCTGCCCGAGGGTCGCTCACGTGCGGCTGTTGCCTAATTCTTATGATGCTGCCATCAGCAGGAATCGTCACTGTCAGATCATTTCGCCTAAATATCAAAATCATACCTTTATTCTCATCTTATAAGCTTATCATTAAAGGGCTGGCTCAGAGATCGAAATATAATTAAATTTTGAGTAGAAATAAAGGGGCATTTTGGTCCACAACCTCGTCCCCGACTTACCTGCAATAAAAGAGGAGATTTTTATATCATACGAACCGTTAGCTTACTTTAGAAATCCATGTGTACCAAATCTTACGTGCAAATTCGGTCGCATCTGTCGAAATTCGCAATTTTGTATTTTCTGTCTGTTAAACGGACAGGAAATTTACAGCACAGTGGCCTATGGGGGACCGTGGGAAAACAAGTATTGCTCAAACGCAAACCGCAAGGTCGGGATAATTACAAAATTCGGAAGAAGTTTTCTCAAGGAATTCTCGTGAAACTATGAATAAAACAGAAGGGGCTGGAATCACGAAAGCAACTTAAAAAATATCATCAAGAACTAAAGATAGTCAAAATGTCAATCCAAAGTAAGAGATGAATCGGGTTTTCCGTTAAAAAGTCTGAGAAATGAGTGGTCTAGATAGTTGAAGCAAGCCTGGGGTTGTACTGTACCTTGTTAAACCGCTTTGTTCTGGATACAAACTCAGGTAGTAATGAGTATTTCGTAAAATATAAAGCACAATAGCACTTCGATTTATAAGTAAGGATTTTATCCCCATATTTATGTCCGATCCGGGTGAAGATCGTACTCGCAGGAGCTTCACAGCTGATGAAGAGTCACCGCTGTCTTTAGCAACTTTATTGATATTGCGCATGCGCTCGTGCAAAATCGTGTTGCCGTCGTGAAGGGGTCCCTGTTGACCGGAATTGCTGAGATTAATGACCCTTCCAACCGCCGAATGGGGATTTCCAAACGGTAATTTGGGGAATTGCTAAGTCATTCCTATGGCAGTCTCGGTCCCAGTATCATTAAAAAACAACTCACATCTCTTAAATCCTTGTTCAAAAGATCTTAGTAATATCAAAATTAAGACAAAATTATTGTCTTCCAAAATCGTCGGGGTTAGTGGATCTACCCCGCTGCCGCAAACTAGTGTAATTTCCAATAACGGTCATTTAGATCAATATTTCGTGACCAGGCCTAGTTTTTAGTCAAGTCTGTGTGTAAACCGTTCGATATGCGTAAAGCGCCTCCATTCCGTTAGTCTTTGAAACCAGACTAGCACTCGGAAAGTTCATGCCGTTTTGAATTTGCTGTGCTGTTAGGTTGGCATGTCCTACCCCCCCCCTGGAATCAGCCGGGGGGAAAGCACCACTCAGGCGCCATTTTTCTTGCCATAGCCACCTCTTGGAGTCTTGGTGTGACGAAAGTCCGAAGAATTTTGGACTTTGTAGATTGGATGGACATCTTGTTAACAATAATCGAAGGAATATTAATTTTGCTGTGCTGTCGATGTTTCGTTGAATCCCTTGCTGTATCCCGCATCCCGAACAGTCATCTGCGCGCATTGACCAAATCATTGTTGACAAGGAGGCCTGCGACGCCTTCGGCGATGCATGGTGCATTGAGGAGACACATCTGGAAGTGTTAGATCGATGGCTGATTTATGGATTTACATATCATATTTAGGGGTACAGCAAAGTTATTTTTTATGTTTGATGATACCAAGACTGTTGTTACTGTAGCAGACTATACTGATGTCTCTAGTACACCCTGTTACAACAAGGTATATAATGTTTAAGCTCAACCAACATGGCTATATAAATACTCCCAATTTATTTGAGTTAGAATGCATTGGTGTGCCATGAAATCATTATGTGTGAATGCTTTTAGGCGGTAAAGCCGTACTTTTAAATTCTGTGGACCCCGGAATGTTCAATTCAAACAAAGACAGGGCGGGTTCAGAGGTCGCTTAAAGAAGTTAAAGTGGATATCCCCCCCCCCCATGTCCTATATTGTTAATCACTTCATGGCATCATCTTTTAAATTTGGACATAATCTTTGGTGCCATATTAAGTTACAACTGTTCTGTGGAGTTCCCAAATGCCATTTTAAGGTTTGAAATGTTTGAGATATATATTTACTAAATAAAAAGAAAAATTAACCTTTTCTTTTGACACATATAGCATCTCTCGGTCTGTCGGAATAATTGTATACCAATTTGTAACCATTAAGGGGGCCCCCCCCCCAGCAGGGGTCCACAACACAACCTTATTCCCTGATAGGCTGGTTTTTTGTGTTTTCTTTTTTGTCTTTTTTTTCTTTGCTTTTGCCCCCCCCCATTATATTCTTGGGTGGTGGAAGTAATACAAAATCCTTGTCGTTTTTAGACTCCCGGGATGAGCCCCACTCTCCGCACCCCCCCCCCACCCCCGGCTTACGCACATGCTGTAGTGTCATGTGAAACCATGTACGTGCTATCCTCCGGGACAGAAACCCGTTGACAAGTGCGTATTATGGTCTCTGACATCTTTACTAAAAAAAAAAAAATAACACTTGCATCTGATTGGACGGAAGCATTTTTTTATGTGCCACCACCTATGAGTTCTGCAGACGGCCGTCTAAACAGAATAACATTGCACGATGAAGGATGCTGGTGGCAGAATAACTGAATTCATCTGATTGGCCACCGATGCGAACTATGTTGCTTGGGTAACTACAACGCGCCATACACAGTTGTTGACCCCATGCAAATTGTCCCTTTAGTTTTAGAGCAAATCTAGGCAATGGCGACACATTATGACAACTGAGTAATAAGTAGGGACATGCAAAGAGCTATTACTCTCCACAAAAATCAGAATATCCAGTGGGATCTTGCCATAAGTCCTACAAAGGTCATAATGTGTATGTTATAGCGCCCTCTATATGCCTATTTCCCATAGAAAGACGTGTAAAACCTAGTTTTTATGAAAAATTCTATTGACCGCACTGAAAAATTTCATCAAATTCTATACCGGATGTAGATAATGGCATAAATCCTCAAAATTAGTTGTCACAAAGCGTGTACCGTATGCTTATTTTTTGTTTTATTTTTGTTTTAGTCATAATAAATGACTTTCAAACAGCTGTGCATATGCGCTTGTAGCTTCGCCCCTTTTACAACCAGAAAATCGCGCTCGTCAAAAGGTTCTGTCCCAGAGTAGAGCTGCTTTGCACCCGTGCGCATGATCTGAGCGCCAACTTCATCGACAAAAGTAAATTTGCATTTTGAGGTACGAATCTAGGTATCATTCACAGATACCGTGGATAACTATGGGTTTTATTGCGTACATCACTTAAATTAATCACGCAATCTCTCATGCTCTTAGGGCCTGCATTCTGGATCTGAGTCTTGCTACATCGCATACCGACCCTGGCAAAAGTTTTGCCGCACAACAGGCACCCAAATGATATGGGTCAAATTTTAGTTGTTTTAGGCATGTATTGTTTACAAAATTGACAGGACCCAATTTTTTAATTCAAAATTTTGAAGAAATCACATTCTAACTTCAACATATGGTACTTGGAAACACAATTACCGCAATTTATTGTGTTAGTTGGTGGTCAAACTCCCAGGGAAAGTGTTTAGGCTACGGGAATTTGATTCTTAGTTGCTGTTTGGAGCGGGCATCAGAGTTGCACTGTGGACAAATATTCATTATTTTGTGAAAAACTGTGCTTCTTGAAAAAAAGATCCCCTTAATGTTCATTTAAGGCAGCGTTCCTTGGGAGGGGTGTCAAAAGTATACATAAATACGACATTTCCTCAAGATTTGTGTCCCCCTTGTCATGTTGAACTGAATTTTTAAAAAAAACGTTTTTTGGTAAAAAAAACCTGCACTACTTTTTGTTAATTAGGCACTTGTATAAAATAAGGTTATAGGTATTCAAGTTGCCTTTTAATGAAATGACAGTAAATTATGAAATTTGACCTCGTCAGCTTTTAACAAATCTCCAACAGGAACATAAGGGTTCCTCAAGGACTCCCAATTCTAATTACAAAATCGTTCATTTTAGGATACAATACGCATTTTGAGATTCTCGTGCCTAGGTGTAGTTTTCTAGACAATTACCAACATAGACTGCGCAAAATTCAATTTTGAAATTGGGGGTGCTCTTCAAAAAATGTGCTAATATTGCTTTAAAGGGGCGTGTTCCGATCGTCTTTGGACCCCCCTGATTCACCCGGACAAGTAGTATCGATTGATGTATCATTTCACAGTTTGAGCACCAATAATGCTAACTAGGGCTACATAACAGTAAAGAAAATGAATACAAATTGGGAGAACATTCTAATAATACATATTAAAGAAAAATGTTATATAGCCATTATAAAGAAACATTCTATAACATAGGCCTAATGTGAAGAAATTATTACTTAACCACTTAATATCAATGCTAACACTTGCAGAAAAGGTTCTCCATTGTAAAGCGGCCCAACTCACACATAAATAATATTGCTAATAATGCCTGTACAAAAGCACAACTGTATACTACATTATTGTAGGCATGTGCTAATAAAAATCTTACTTTAGACAAGCCACATGCGCTCTGCAAGGAATTTAATCAATGCAATAACAAACTGAATGTGCTCCTTATTTGAATAACATTTCATTTTGAGTTTGCACTTAAGTTTGTTATTGAGATGAAAATGTGTCAATCATTTAAATTCTTAAATCTACATTTTCCAGAGTCACTAATCAGTCATTTTTTCGAAGTCACTTATCAGTAAATGATTCACATCAAAACTCCTTTTTATTTATTTATAACATTTGGTAAAAAGCACAGACAAGAGCCCACTAGTGCTGACTAAAGCATTAAATTAAAGTGAAGCCTTATAAACACCAAAAATTAAAATAAAGGGAACTAAAATATAAAGGGAACTAAAATGAAGAAAAAATATGTAAAAACTTAAGTTCTTTACCATGAATAACTTCTTTAAACAGCTTCACATTATTTGAGCGGCTGACTCCCATCAGAACTTCTTAGAACATTAAAATAACTTTTTAAAATTGATCATTTCAAAACGTTCTGAACTTAAAATTCAGTGTGTGTTTGAATATGTCAGATAATATCAGTTAAATCATAACTAGGGCCTATGCCCGGGGCCTATGTCATTATCAATGACTATAGGCATAGACTTATTAATGATTTAAAGGTGCAACGAGAGATTTCACACATACTTATCACGAAAAAAATCGAAAACCCTGATTTTTGAACTGATGCAAAGCTTTTCGTCAATAGTATCCCCATCTGAAAGGATTAAGCTTAGAAATGTTTCTTTGTATTGGTACAAAAATTGTGAGATATCTAATTTCGTATAGGAGCAAATACGAAATTCAGCCTATGTACCTATTGAAATGAAAGCAAATAAAAATTACTTTTTGTTTTCACCTTTTTTCTTTTTAAGACATTTCTGTTGCAAAATACAAAGTAAGAACTCTTTTGAGTGTCTAATAAACACTAATATTGCACCTTCGCACCTTTAAAAGATTCATACAGGACAACTTTCAAATTCTTTCCTTTCAGAGATTTACAACAAACCCCTAAAAATCTCTTATCATTGGTTTAACACCATGGAAATCTATAGGGGTCAGTGCAACAAGCTGTTGCAATTGACCCCGATCATGGCAGCCATTACATGTGCACCCCCTATCCCAATTCAGTAAGCTTACAAATCTACAACTTTAGGTGATATGGCAACCCTAAATATCAGTCATTCCTTCGCCAAACTACACAGCTTCTCCTCAGGAGTTAATGCACATAACAAACAAGTTTCATTTTCTCAATTAGGTGCTCAAAAAACAGTTTTTTGAGATATTTCAACCCCTGGAGTAGCAGCCGCCCTTTAGTTAGGCTGGTACATGCATTAGAGAGGGTGCAACATATATGTGAGAATCAGCTTTGGAGTCACTTTCTGCTAGGCATGGAGCGGTATGTTGCATCGTGCCCCGTGTTGCAACCGGCCCCGGCCTCCCCCCTATATTAAAAATGTGACAATTTTCAAACACAGAGCACGATGTATTACATTAATAAGAACAACTTCTAACAATTTGCATTCAATATAAAGGTATGATAACGAGGGGCTTTGCCAGATGTGACCTTCAATTGGTGGAGGACGAATACCATTTTTGTCTTGTCTGCCCCAAGTATCATTGGTTGCGAGTAGATCTATTGCCTATTCACTACTGGCAGATCCCCCTCTTATATGAACGTTCTGCATTCCCTGTTATGTCGAGTCAATATGTGTAAATCTCGCCAAATTTCTGTATGCTTCATTCTCCTTAAGAAAGTCCTCCATGGACAATCCTGTGTAATTACTATTATTTTTCTCAATGGCCGGTGGCCTACAGAGAGTATAATAAACCATACTGGGCTGAAGATTGCCCAGGAACTGATTGCCTCTAACAAATCATAAACTGATCACCTAAATGCATAATTAAAATTATGCTAGTTTGTCAGGGTTGTGCAATCAACTTGCCCTACACAGGCTCTCTCCAAACATTTCACTCTGGAGCGGGCTTGGCTATAGAGAGATTCGTATGTAAGTTTTGTGTATTAATTAAAAATATTAAATTTAAGTCAAGATAGTTACCTCACTTTTCCTCAAGTCCAAAGTTTGAGGTGAATTGTAGGCCTAATGCACGTTTTTTAATTTTGTTATTTTTTGCTGCTATTGTAACTGATTGCCTCTAAAAATCATAAACTGATAACCTAAATGGCATAATAAAATTATGCAGCAACACCCGAGCGGTTGGGAAATCTTATGTTTCAAACACCAAAAACATTAACACTAACAAGCTTGATACCCGATTGGTGTTTAAAAATTTCACACCCGTTTTGAGTGTAGGAAAAATACAATAAATGTATCTACATAATTACGATATAGGAGTAGGAAGTATATAAGATAAAGGTAAAGCAAGAAAATTCATAATTGCCCAGATTTATAGCAAAAGTTAAGGTATCTAGAACAACACAAACGTTTATAATACCACTGGCCTATAGTATTACTGGGGTGATCATTTTTTAAAGGAATTCTTGTTTGGGGGGGGGGGAAAGAGGGGGAAAGGAAATCACGTGATCAGTACAAAGGTCACTTCATGGACCAGAAGGTCTTTTTAAAAGCATTTTTGTAGATGCCCTTTCTTCCCCCTTGTCTTTCCCCTCTTCCCCCTCATTTTCCCCCTCTTCCCCAATCGTAGAGAACTTCTCCCCCAGGCCCCCCCAGGCCCTCTTTTGTAGTGATTCGCTAACTTATAACTCTTGCAACATGCTAAAATGTAATCAATCTTCGTCTCAGAGTTACGAAATTCACGCTGGCATTTTAGCAAGGCGATCTGTACACGGTATCAGTGCTTTTATGGCTTCGCCATAAGCAGACGGCTATTTGCGTGTGAAGCACCAACTCTTGTTCTCAAAACTACTCTCCGAATCACCGCTTTCGTTCTCATAAAGTCTTCAAAATAGTAAATTGTTGTTTCGAAAAAGCATAAAAGACGACTAATTTCAGCTGTGAAACCAAGGTAGGCGCAATCCATTATGGCCGACTTCAAAGTTGAATCGCTGGTTGAATATGGTAATTTGGTTGGCAAGTGTGAGATTTTGACCACCAATCCTGCCTCCTGGAGCATAAGTTGTGGCAACGTCCAGAGCGGAGCTATTCATTATATGAGTGCTGCTGATCACAATCGCAGTAGCGACAACACACACATCCAAACATGCCTACGACAATAAGAAAATTTATCATTCCATAAGTTATAAACCCTCTAGACCTAACCCAGGGAAAACTGAGTCGTTTTTGTTTGCTATCCTTTTAGGGGATTTTATTTCAAAGTACCTGATACTTCGACTAGTTTCCTTATAATCATTGGATATTGCAAGTTGTTTAAAATTTATATTGAACAATTGTCGCTTTATATACATTTTAGTTAAAAAAAACCTTAAGTTTGGACAGGGCATAGGCCTTGGTCAGTAACACTACACTTTTAGTTATACCATCGAATTTCTACCTCCATGCTACGTTTGTTTTAAATTTTCTTCTAAGTTCTAAGTAATTGCTAATATTAATACAAATTTATATGTTAACAAAATCGCTTAAGAGTCACATAATGTTATCCAATATACTTTTAGCTGACTTTATTTAATAACAGCGCATTCCTGAATAAGACTCACATTAATAATCCCAGCAGCTCACCGCCTTAGGCCATTACACTTGTAAATACGCCAATATGTAGCTTCGTCAAAAAGTTGTTAACACTAACAAAAATAACCATAACTCTTGAGGATATCTCCGTTCATTATTACAACCAAGAACAGACAGATTGCCATCACCTAATATGATAAAAAGAGTCCTAACATAGTTTAAAAGAGTAAGAATTTAAGCCTTGCCGAGCAAATTATGTAATGTAGAGTGTTGAAAACTCCATTAAAAGTTGCGAAACTAAAAATATTAACCAATATTACTCGTTGTAGGATATCTCCGATCACTATTAAACCAAAAAACGCAAAATTGATTGCAATCTGGGGTGCGTGATAAAAAGGTCATAAAAGTGTTGAAAAGAGTAAGATTTTAAGCCTTTGCCGAGCAAATATGTAAGATAGAGTGTTGAAAACTCTCATTAAAAGTGCTAACACTAAAAAAATAACCATATACTCGTTTTTAGGATATCTCCGATCATTATTACAACCAAAAACAGCAAAATGATTGCAATCTGGGTATAAAAAGGTCCTAAAAGTAGTTGAAAGAAGTAAGATTTTTAAGCATTTGCCCAGCAAATTACGTAGTACTTGTATGTAAACAAAGGGGCTGGAAAGTATGACCAGCGGCCGCGTGCGGCGCCCTTGCCCCTTTTTCGGCCCCGTGAGGCATTGCGGTTCCGATAGCCCGGCGATTAGCGATAACATTGTCAAGGATTAGAATTGCAAATCGGGGCACACGATTCCTCGCTGGTCTTTGGTAGGTGCTGACATCTTGATACAGTGCTCTCGGTTTCGAACCTCGCTAATATAAACTTTCATTATTTTTTTCAGGTCAGAAGGAAAAAGGTTAAGTCCAAAAAAGATAAGAGAAAAAAAAAAAAAATAATGCCCTTTGAGGTAGTGAGGGAGACTGCTCCTGGAGCATGGTGGTTGGTCAAAACTACCGAGTGCAATTGGTGAATCTTTGTGCATTTGTATGTTTGTTTTTTTACTGTGTAAAAGGCAGAAACGCAAAATGGGCAGAAAAGAACGCATGGGCAGAATGAGCAGATTGAGCAGCGAAGCAGAATGGACAAATGGCAGAATAGCTGAATTGGCAGGCAGAAAGGGCAGCATATGGACATTGATCCGGGGGTGTAGGCCTATATATATTATTTTGATGAGAGGGGTAGTCAGTATACGACACCCAATGTTCACGCCGTTGGACCCAAATAATCTCATATTTTACCTAATAGTTTCGCTTTGCGAGCACTTTGTTCTATTACAATTACATTCACGATTTATGTTCTAAATGGTAATTTTAGCGCGTTTTGCCCGCCATGTACTAGCAATCAGTAAAAACTGTTGGGCTCTTCAGTAAAAATAGTTCTTTTCTCTGGGTTTGGTGAAATTTGGTTATCACAAAATTTGCATAACGGTAAAGGATTATTGAGATTTTTTGCCAGCGATCTAGAGACTTTGATCGTCAACAGTGGCACAATCTGGTCAATTCATATAGTTCACTCAACCTTTACTGCCAATTTAACTAGATCTTCGCGTTAAGATTATTTTGTACATCATCAAACTCGTACTCAAAGATACTTTTTACCAAATTAAGATGGGTATATTGACTAGAAAACGAGCGGGAGCTGTATAATATTCCCGATCAAATAGTATTTGTAAGCTCTGTAACACTGTGAATCTAAGATTGTTTCCATTTTCTACTGATTTGCCCATAGTAATAGTACTGAACGTACTCCGTTTAACTGCAACTAACATGTGCCAAACTTAAATATTTTGTATCCTTTTGTTAAAAGCAAGTGATGTACATGTAAACTCCGTCAAGTCTGTATCAAAATTGATCTTGCATTCGTACCAAAGAAAGGAACGCGC
This sequence comes from Ophioderma brevispina, assembly GCA_023653785.1. Lineage (NCBI taxonomy): Eukaryota > Metazoa > Echinodermata > Ophiuroidea > Amphilepidida > Ophiodermatidae > Ophioderma > Ophioderma brevispina. The sequence goes on from JAMKCH010015798.1 coordinate 13,876, forward strand.
ATATTGAACTCCTAGAGACCTGATTGTTAATATTCTTATAACATTGTCTAGGTAAGGCCGGTGGCCAGGGTTCGCCATTTCTTCCACAGGTGGAAAAAACCGCGGTTTTTTCCGCGGTTTTTTCCACTTGGAAGAAATAGGTTTCTTCCAGTTTCTTCCACTGAAAGCGGAAGAAACTAAAAAAAGTCATTTAAAAATTTTCTATTTTAATGCCAATGACTTGCACTTTTGGGTTTTATATTATACAGTGAATGAAATATAGTGAAATAATATAAAATAACCATTCAGGGACCCATCTACCCACCCCATGCAATTGCATAATTAAACTCACATTGATTCACAAGGCCTAAATTAATAATAACAAATTACTGGAAGAAATTGATTAGACACTTTTCACACAAGCGAGGCCAAACATTCATGATGTTGCCAAAGACTCCTTGTAAAGACTTGAACATCTTCAATTTCTCTAAGCAAATGTTATAGTCTCCTTCAGGGTTCGCAGTTTCTTCCACTTCCACTTGGAAGAAATAGGTTTCTTCCAGTTTCTTCCACTGAAAGCGGAAAGAAGAAAGAAACTAAAAACGTCATTTTAAAAAATTTTCATTTTAATGCCATGACTTGCACTTTTGGGTTTATATTATACAGTGAATGATGATTAGTAGTGAAATAATTATAAAATAACCATTCAGGGACCCTTACCCAACCCAATGCAATTGCATAATTAACTCATTGATCACAAGGCCTAAATAATAACAAAAATTATGGAAGAAAACTGTAAGGGGACACTTTCACACAAGCGAGGCCAAACATTCAATGATGTGCCAAAGACTCCTTGTAAAGACTTTGAACTCTTCAATTTCTCTAAGCAAATGTTATATAGTTCCTCCTTAACCCAGGTTCTCCCCACTAAGGGTAATACAATATACAGATATACACAAACATGGTAAAAGGAAAAGAGGCATAATGGGTGCTACTTTTATGATTGTGTTATAAAATTAACAAATGGGCCATACAGATTTGAAAAGCTTTTTCATTGTTGCATCTACAATTATTACAACTGGATAGTTAAAATTATGCACAAAATTGGAAAAATGGGTTACAATATCATCCGTATAATTTGATTGCAAGGACCAACAAAAATTGGAACAAATTTACTATACTTGCAAGGTATACTAACCGTCTAAACATGCATAAACTGTAAATCAATTTTTTTTTAAAATGTCTGTAAAAAACATAAAGTAGCTTTGGTGATTTGAAGTGCAAAGCAGTGAAATGGTGTAAATTTAGTTTGTGTCATATACATCTTTATTTCTTCCAGTTTCTTCACTTTCTTCCAGTTCTTCCAGTTTCTTCCGGGAAGAGAAACTGGAAGAAGCCCTTTTTCCAGTTTTATTCCTTTTCGGAAGAAATAGTTTCTTCCGGAAGTTTACGAACCCTGCCGGTGGCCCGATTAACTGATAAATAACATTCTCTCCATTTGGAGAGCTGAACAAACCCATGTCCATTAAATAATTTTCATCAACCCCATTCCCCCATGTTAAATAAATTTTCGCCACTGAAGGGCAGGGTTTAAGGTCCGTTTTTATACCTCACTTCATTATAGTGCAGGATTGCAATGCCAGTCTACCCAAATCGTTACTGTAATCCTCGCAGTGTGCAGCAACGCAATGCAGCCAGTACTGCCAACAATAAGTTAAATTTATGACCTGCAGTGTGACCTGGTTGACCTGCAGTAAATCGATTCGATTAGGAGTGCAGAGGACGTGATGGAAACATGCAAACAAGTTCCGTTCATGCTTCCACTGCAATGTTTGCATTGCGTTGCATTGCCCTTGATATACTGCAATGCAGTACTACAACAAAGTTAATTCGTTTTAAACTTGCATGCAGTGGGTTGGCGTCACTTGTAGCAGAAAGTGGTCGATATATAGGCAATGCAGCAGCAATGCAACTGCATGCAGTGGCACTGCAACTGCATTGCAGTGTAATGTATGAACGGCCCTTAAATTTTACTGCACTATACTGTAGCAATGAAGTGCAGGGGAAATTGGCCGACCTTTAGGCAGGCAGAGTAGCACGAGCAGATATACAGCGTTTTCATTAGAAATTTTTTCTTCTTCCGCAATTTTGTTTATAGTTTTTTAATTTTATTGTTTTTTTTTTATTTTTGATGTTTTGTGTTTTTTTTTTTGCCTGAATTTTTTTTTTACATCATTTGTTTGGCTTTTGTTTGTTTTGTTTTAATTGTTGTTGTATTTTTATACACTCTCGGTACTTTTTTCTGAACATGTAGATTCCAAGTAAGAGCCCCTACCGCCTATCGTTTGTTTGAGAATGTCTCGCAACTGTACCTAAATCTAGAACACGCAGTTGCTATGTTTTAAGGAAGGAATGTATTTTCGTGTGCAATGTCATTTTTGAGCTGTCTGTTGACAATCATGACAAAAACTTTAAAAACTGCAAGATCTTGTTGAACCCAACAAAGTGTTTCCACCCCTGGCCTATTTTTCTATTTATGCTACCCAGGTAAATTCTCCATATTTTTGCCAGTCTGTTCTGTTCTGCCATTTCTGCTTTCTTCCGATCTGGCCATGTTGCCATTCTGCTCTTCTGCATATTCCGTCATTCTTACTTTTCTGTCTTTTTTTCCTTCTGCCGATCTGCATGCCGCATTCTTACTTTCTACTTTTCGCCGATTCTGCCCATTCTGCTTTTCTCCCTTTTCCCCCAACCGCTTTGACTGGAATCACCTCTCTTGCGAACTTTGACCTCGGTAGGTCCCGAAACAGCGTCCACCACCCGATAGTTTTTTGGGCAGGGTAGCCTCGGCTACCCGCTCTATTCGCTTGGGTTGTGACCTACTTTTTCAAAGAGCAGTGTTGCAGCAGAAAAATATGCGTGTGTTGTTTATATCCTCTAAAATCTACATTCATTATAGTTTAATGACATGTTGTGCAATCTTACGTCATATGGATGTGGCTCACTAAGATACGCCCAGGCGAAAACATGAACGCGACATTTACAAAACGATATTAATGTTCAAAAGAGTAGTAATACAAAGCGATCACACTTCCACACATGCATGCGGTCTGAGCGGTGAGGAATAAAAACACGACGGGTAACACTAAATAAAAACAGATATAGGAGGGCGTTAACAGGCAACGGGGAGTGGCGGACAAGAAATCCCAATTTTGACTCGCCATGGCTTAACACTTAAACGAAATATTGACGAAAAATTATGAATCTATCTATGTTGTCAGAATAATTTTATTTGAATTTTTTACAGTGAAGTTGCTGGTTAACAATCGGCTTTAAAAAAATCGTTATTAGTGCGATGAATTAACGGATGCTTTAAAGGGGGATGGCCCGATATAAGATATAAAAGTTTTCATATCTTGATAGATCGGACCCTTCATCCCAAAACCCCCCTCTGTAAAGTTTCCGCACCAATATTTCAATCATTTGGCTGTGAGAGCTCAAAACTGATTTTGTAAGTGACCTTTATATACCTAGATGCGTATGACCTTTGATCCTCATTTTTTTAGTATTATAGAGTAGATGCAATTGCACACTTCTTATTAATGTGATATTTACGATTCAATACAGTGGAATTACAGGTAAGATGTCATGATAAGCGTGAGAGTGTTCTGAATTTGTATATTGAGTTGAAAGAGTGAAATTTTTTTTTTTTTAACACTTTTTAGGGTTTTTCATTTTGAAAAATTTTAAGTCTTTGGGTGACAGAATTAAAATTGAAGAACATAAAATACGTCATTGGGGTGACAATGTTGCTGAACGTGGGAGCTTTTACTTATATTGGCGGAAGGGCTTTATAATATTTAAAAACAAATGTTTTGATCACGTTGGTACGTGTGTCCGCTCTGTACACACTTTACGTCCGTCGGCATACAAAATATCGGTATTGCTTCTTCCAGTTCTGCTGGTGAGTCTGCAGTGTCATCTTGTGGTGGGGTAAGTCTAGCGTTGATTGTTTTCCCCGAATAAGGTGTATTATGTTTTATAGTAATGTTGATGTCCACATTTTCCCTTTAAAATCGTAATGTTAAGAGGGATATGAGCCCTTTCACTCTGTGTTAAATATTTACGTTCATGTATGCCTCGCTAGTAATTGCAAAAAAGTCACATAAGTCAAGAAACTCCCTTCCCATACCTTTACATGGATATTTCCCCCTTGACTTCGCCCTTTGTCCTGTTTAAGGAATTTTTATTATTTTAATTAATGATAATCAGCGAAAATACGCGTGTTCGTGCGCATTCGAAATAAATTCCCGGGACAGCTGTAAACTGCGCAGTCAATGGATACACATTTTAAATGTTACCGTAACGAACTGATGGACGGACGAACGAACACAGTAACAGAGTTTCGCTGCGTTTGTAGAGCTGCTTCGCAGCTCAAAAATAATGTGTACTGAAAATAGAGTCATATTATGTCTATTGGTAACTTTATGTACACTAACACTTTTTAGTTCTTTAATAAAAACAATTTTAGAACATATTACTTTAAAATGGGCTCGTTTTTTAATATTCTATTCATTTAAAAGTTTTCGTAGTTTTCACATGTTCAGTGTTCCTCTCTATCTTGAAAAAAAAAAAATTGAAAAGACTTAATCTCAGCTTCACCAGAAAATAAAACAAACAAAACAACAATCCTTGGTGTTCGTCAATTTTTACACTCTGGGTGCGTCTTCAAAAGGGTTACAATAGGTGTTCAATTTCGGTACACGTTTCTTTGAAGTGTGGCCATTAGCGTTCATCAACCGGTCATGATGGGTTAGAACAAGTCAAATCAGGAAACTACAAAACGCGTCATCTTTTAAGACCATAGTATCCTTTTGGTATCCAATTAAACAAATTTCAGAGTTTCAAGATATTCAAACGATATCCTACATACACAGATAAACAGCATTTTGATAAGAAATAAGGCTCAAATGCACTTTTCAATAGAACGTATTCTATTTAGGCCTAAAAGATAATAATACAATAGGGTTATAAGTGACGAACCACTTATCATAACGCTATATATAATTAAGAAACAGCTTGCATCACCTCAATAAGGAACTTCATGTTACTAAGAAAAACAAATTTTAAGGACATGGGCAACTTTAGTAGATGGAATTTTAGAACTTTCTTGAAAGTAAACAATGGACCTGGCGTGGGCGAACGAGATGGGAAAGAGTTCCATATGCTAGGGGCCGCATTGCTGGAAGACCTGTCACCCACTGACCTTTCTGTACGATGAACAGTTTATAGGCCATGGGTACATAATACCATTTGGGGCCTTTATTTAAATTTTCGCGCTCCAAGGCCGTGGATTACTTATTTCCTTCACTAAATTAAAAACAATATTATCTTAACCACGAAAACTGTGTTCCCCACAATGAAAAGATTGCACAGTATTTAGAAAAATGATAAAATGTCAACTCAATTATTTCCAGAATACGAGTGACAATGGATATACACATAACCTCAACATGCTCAAGCGAACAATGGAGCTAATGATTATTCAATAAATCGGCCCGGACACACTTCCCATTCTTTTACTCTGTCTCATTGTTACTGTCCGCAGTTGATAAGACTCGAAATGTTATGTCCTTGTCGCATGGCAAGTTCTTTCCTCGTTCGCGATAAGAAATCTTGAGATTCTACTGTGTGTCAATTAACTAACTTTGACCCTATGATTAATATTTTTTTTCGAAAAGAACTGTAAAGGGGCCAATTCTGAAGCAAGCCATGGCAAGGCTGACCTAATTTGTGCATAACCTAGGATCCGCAATTTATTGTCTTAAAACCTATTTCTATTCAATTTACCAAGAAAGGCAATGGTATTCGGCGACCTACATTTTTAAAAGCATGAGGCGAGGTGATATGTTGCCCTTTAAAGTTATGAACAGTCTAGAGCTCAATACGCGAAGTCACCCGATATAGCTAACTCTTTCAATCAGTGGTTAAGCTAACAATGGACTCATACCCTGTTGAGAATAGATCTGAAGTGTTTTTAGATTGATCTGTGAATATCATTAGCTCTAATTGTTGGCTTGAGTTTACGTTGTACATATTGGTCACTGACATTCTGGGAGTAAATTGAGTTGACATTTTTATTTCATTTTTTCTAAATAATGTGCACTTTTTCATTTGGGGATACGGCTTTTCCTGTTTGCATAATATTTTTTAAATTTTTAGTGAAGGAAGTACGTAATCCCCAGCGCTGACCGAAAAGATCGTTAATCCGAACGTTATCATTGCCTATTAGGAGCGTCCTGTCATCTTTAGACCGCAAGCCTGGTCTTCCCGGAATAGGCCTAATACAAAGAAGAGGATTCGTGCAACTATGATGGCAATTATTCCGGAAATACCCTTGTAAGTAAGAAGCGTAAGCTTAAAGACAACACGCCCACGGATCGGTAGCCAACAGCCGGAGGCGCTTAAATGTCCATGGACAGCTTTAAAATACTTATAATACCACAAACACCAAACCTGTTTTCATTCAATTATGTATTGGTATCATTTAAACATTCTGCATGAGCAGTAATTGAGAACCGTTTTTGATAAAATTGGGCATAAAAGCTATGTGTGTTGGACAATCTTCAAAGGAAATTCCAAAATGAAATGATTATCGCGGCTGGCAAGCGTGACCCCAAATTGACGTCGAGTACAATACACGCGGTACGCTATAACCGTCATGATCGTCATCGTGGAACGGACGTGTGCGTCGTGGCCCATTTTTCTTTGGCAGTAGTTACACATTTGACTTCTCGCGTGATATGTGTCGTACGTGTTGTATCATATGGCATAATTACTTGATTGGATGCTTTAAAATTACGATTATAATGTGCTGTATTGTCGACAGCTGCACCAGCGGTGACCGTAACGACAAGGAGAATCAGGACAGAATAGCTTTATTCAGTTCCCAACACGACACCGACAAGGAAGAGATATCGGGAGTGTGGTGGCAGTGTCGGTTAGCCCACGTGTGGAGCTTTGTTTACACTTGTTTACTACTACTCTGACCTCATTAAACGGGGTCAAATCGAACTCCAGCATCTTGTTACGCGTTCGCGAAAACAGGAAGAGAACAAGGCCCAGCCAGTTTGGGTATATTTATCGCGTGAAATTTAACACTTTTCTCCTCCCGATGTTGACTTTTAAAAAATCGAAACTGTGCTGCGATATGATCAGGATACTGTTTAGGTACGAATATGTAAGAAATTAGGAAAGGTCTACTCAGCCATGTCCATGGACATTTAGGAGTGGGGTGGCTGGTGTCCTTCTAACAGATCTGAACACCAGCCTGGCTGCTGTATTCTATCCTATAGAGGTAAGCATCAAAATCTTCATGTTCAAATACATGAAATCAGCTACGGCTGATACCCATCAGTGACCTACTGACATTGGCCCCTGCATGACCCTGACCATTGCCGGATCCAGGATGCATGGAGCCATGTCCCCTAAAAAGTCTGACTGGCGCCCCAGTTACTGTGGCGTCCCCCGGGCGTCCCCTGGCGCCCCCCTTTCGCCACTGGTGGTTGGTCGGCGCCCTTTTATATTGTTTCAAATTATTGTTGTTTTGCGTTTTGGTTTATATAACAAAAAGCATTCATGAGGGCTGTTTAATTTTGTATTATAGTAATAATAATAATGATTTTCTTCGCGCCAAGTAGCGCAATTTTTTTTACATCCCTTTTGGTGTTACTATGCTACAAACACACTAAGGCAAAGAACATACTAAAAACTATGCTCGCTAGTATAATATATCTGTCCGATATTGAATTTTTCACAAATGTTTTTTTTTGTTTTTTACTGTGGTAGAATGATCTGACGACTTGGGGCGAGTTGACGAGGTCAGTTGTTTTGGGGGCCGATTGGGATCAAATCAATAACATCGCCATGCCACTATGGCCAATTTTGACTAGTGACGGACGTCATCATATTGAGCAATTGTGATCTAATCGAGAAGGGTGAAATGATTGACTTACCTTCTTTCAATCCCCTATTGCAAATACTTACGGTAAATATAGCACATTGGCCTTATCGACTGCGTTCGTTACACTATAGCACAGCGGTCTTTTCGCCTGCGTTGTTCGTCAGCCCAAACATGAATCCTATCGAGCTAATCTTGGATTAGAGCCGAGCACACGGACCATGGTGAAACATCATCGTTCATTGCGCCCCACTACTCTAAGGCTTTGACACCTTTTGTAGTTAGTAATGGACCCGCTATATCAATCAAGGTAGTTAGTGGTCTCCTATTGTGGCGTCCAGTTTTCAATAGGTGCTCAATTTTAGGTTACCACCCCGGGGTCAAACTTTTAAAATGGCTCCAAACATATTGAAAAGCTTGTCATGTTGTCCGTTAGTCATAAGGATTCCCAAAGTATATACGAGTTGTACCATCTATGACCATTGGGTTTTGGAGTTATTGGGTAAAAATGCCTAAATTGTAAAAAAGGTCAATTTTCCATTTGTACAGGGATCAAAATCAGAAGTTGCTTGCTTTGCTCCAATTTTGGGGGTAACTGAAAAATAAGTGCATCTAGTCTTAATGGTTCAAAATAAGGAATGTGTAGCATCTGCGAGGGCATAAGTCATAGGGCAACATAATCCAATTGGCATTGACCTTCTTTGAGACCTGTATCGAAATCGGTAAGTAAAACATTTAACATAACCGAAACTATAACTTTTTAGGAGTCCTCTTTCCTGAGGCAATAGTTTGCAATGTATTTAAAATACTCATCAGAATCAACTTTCATGTATTTCATATGCAATTTAGTTTTGTAATTGACCTTTTTTACCATTTAGTCCTTTTTACCTCATAACCGCAAAAATCCAATGGTCCTAAGTGGAAGCATCTATATACATTTTTTTGATCCTTATGACTAGACGGACAATATGAAATGTTTCAACATGTTTGGAGAGTTTTTAAAAGTTTTGACCCCTGTGTACCTAAATTGACCCCTATTGAAAAGTAACCACAATTTGAGACGAACTACTACCTGCATTGATATAGAGGGTCAGCATACTAACCAAGTGTCAACCCTTAGGATGTAGTCGCGGCATGAACGACTCCTTAAATAAGACCGCTATGATATTCTGCTCCTGCTCTAGATTTATTCCGTTGAGCGCCTGGCTCCTGTAACGCTTGTCATTACTGGTTACTCACGCGGAGCAAGGAAGACCGTATGAATTCTAAATCCATTTTCTATAAATCCAGATGAAATGGTTCGTCTTCAGACACTAGATGCGCTAGTATTTAGTTTTCATTTTCGTTTGAATTTACATAGTGGCCCGCTAGACTTTAAGAGTTGTGGTGGTGGCTGAAAGCTTCGGGTTCGGCCTTGTTTACGGCTGGTTGGATGGCCCGCGAATGAAATCCAAGCCACTGAATGGGATGTTTTTGCCCAAAATTTTTGAAAGTGTGTACAAAAGTGGGTTTTTTAGTGATTTAGGGATAACATTTATGTTTTCACAAACCTTGTAGTCCGAATCGTGCTTAGAAAAAAATAATTTAAAAGATTTTGTCGGTCAACTTCGGTTGCTTTTTCGCACTGTGTTTACGGTTTCTAAAGCTCCACTTCCGGTATCTAAAATTCCCGGTTCGCGCATGCGTTGTGGCGTTTGTTCCTATTTAAAGGTCAAGGCCACGTGTGATGCGCTGTTTGCGACAATCTGGTCGCATAGATAAGAGTCGAAGCTAGATCGAACTCAGCGCAAATTTGCGATCCAACGCCACCTGTTTGTTTCCATGACGCAGAATGTGACGCAATGCTATTCTGCCCGTGTTAAACCGCCTCATGAATTATTCAGTGTGTACCAACAAGTACACACCTGACTAATGCATGAGATGAGCGCCGTTCCAAAGCAAAAACTGAACTGCGGCTTCAGTCCGTGTCCCAAGCCACAGCAGGTTGTACGTACTCAGTCCAGTAGGTCAAGCAGGATGCAGGTGCCAAATAAAATAGGCCTCTATGCGGAAAAAATCGGAGTTTTGCTTTTAGGACATGGTTTACTGGTTTTGGACTATAGAGAATATAATATTATACGTTATAGTGTTTGGCTGATGGTAAATTGCTTTTATTTGTTGGTAGAACTCAGTACTATTCGGATAGGAGCCTACTACTGCCATCGTCATCCATATTTGTGCGTCACTCCGTTTTTCGCAGATATTAGGCATAACCTAATAGCTAGAGATCTCGTCAAAAAGTTTCATGCAATACTTCTTATAGAAAGGAATGAACAGGGCCGTCCCAACGGGGGTCGTTAAAAAAGAAGGAGAAAGAAAAGTTAGAAGGAAAAGGAGAAAAAGAAAGACAAAAGCCTGGGAAAAGGAGAGGAAATGAAGAAAGAAATCAAAGAAAAAGCGAAAGAAAAATTCGACGTATATAAAAAGACGAAACAAATTTTTAAGGTGCTTTTGTGATTGTAGCACCTTGGTTTTTTGTTTTTATCAAGATTATACTTATTAGCGCTGATACGATCCCCCTTTCAGTTAATCCCAATTTGACGTTTTGGTGCTTGAGAAAGTTTGACAGCTATTGTTTTTTTTTTATCTTTGACTTTGAATTTTTCCCTCTAATTATAATTTTAAAAATCGCAAAAGAATGGGATTCGAAGCCAACCCAAATATCGCGATTGATAAAGTCCTCTAAAGCAAACTACTTTCGGTTAAGGTCTGGTACCTACTATCATTGAAAGATTTGAAAATATTGCCAATTAACATTTGCCCTTTATTAAAGGTCCTGGGACACGGCTGAGTAGGACATTCTTAATTGTTACATTTCGTACATTCAAACAGTTCTGATCATATCGCAACACGATTTTTAAAAGTGAACATCGGGAAGTGTTAAATTTCACGGTAAATATACCCTAACTGACTGGGCCTTCTCATTTTTTCGCGAACGCGTATCAATATGCTGGAGTTGGATTTGACACCGTTATGACGGTCGAAGTAACAAGTTGTAAACATAGCTCACACGTGGGCTAATCGCACCGCACACTCCAGATAATCTCTCCTTTCGGTTTATTTTTCATGGGAACTTGAATAAAGCTATTCTGTTCTGATTCAAGTTGGTACGGTCACCGCTGGTCCAGCCGTCGACAATACAGCACATTATTGTCGTAATTAAGGCACCAAATCAAGGAAAATTATGCCATATGATTTAACAACACGTACGACCGCATATCACCGAGAGGACAACTGTGTAACGTATGCAAGAAAAACTGGGCCAACGCGCACGTCCGTTTCCACGAGACGATCATGACGCGTTATGCGTTATCGCGTATGTGTTACTCGGACGTCAGTTCTGGGTCAGGCTTGCCAGCGCGATAATTCACTTTCATTTGGAATTGCTGTGAAAAGCTTGTCCAAAACACATGATATTATGCCAAATTTTTATCAAATATACGGTTTCTCAATTTATGTCATTGCAGATTTTACATTGATAACCAATACATAATCATGAATGAACCATTGTTTGGCGGTGGTCCGGTATTATAAGTAGGTTTAAAGCATGGTACATGGACTTTAAAAATACGAATAGGGCGGGGGGTAACTCAATTTCGACGACTCTAAGTACATTAGTTCACGTTTTGTTTCGGCACTTAAACATTGGAAAAGAGTCACTTTCTATCAAGTTTGTATGAGAAACTTACATAACAGCGATATGCATAGGGTTCCGTGATTTGCGGCGCGAGGAGAGAGAGATACCTACTGCCACACCCAAACACCACATGGCAAGAAACGAAAAAAAGGCAAGTGAATATTATGATATCAAGAAAGATTTGAATGCCTAATTTTGCGATAGTAAAAAATAATCATCCGGTTAAATTTTAACTGTTCCATTTCACTCGTATGAAATTGAAAAGTCAAAAATTTGGCCGCCACCGAATGGTATATTTTACTATCACACTGCATTCAATATTTTAAATTGTAGCCATATAATATCCGAGTATATTCAAAAAGTAAATTTCGCGCTCGCCCCATCAAAAAAGTTACTATTTTACCCATTTCGACTTTGAATTGTTGAGCTTTTTACAATCAGTTGTTTTAAAGGAGAACCGTATCACGGAATAACTTACACAATATACGCTATAAAACAATTATTGACACATATGGAGTGCTGTGTCATGGAAAAACGGAATGTACTAACCATTAACCGATAAAGCATGTTGTCTGACCATGCGCTATTTGCAATTCGCGATATGTATATGCGATAGTATTGTGTTAGCGATACGCGACGGCCACCGTAGCGTCAGACATCCACAATGATGCTTTCATAATGTGTATTTCCTATGGCATGTATGCCCTAAACGTGCCGGCGGTATCGTATAATACGTTATACAATAGCGCGATTTTTTAAATAGCACAGGTCAGACTAGAATGGTTTTAATTCATTTTTAGGGTTATTATATAATTGTTTTCTATTGAAACCACTCGAGATGTGGTCAATAATTATTGTATTAGTGTATATTGTTAATTTATTCGTTGTACGTGGGTCTCCTTTAAAGTTGATTCTAGTGCGGCAAACTAATCCAAACTTTTTAACATCGCACGTACAATTCCATTTTTTGCTTCATTCAAACAAACCTTCTGTCCATGAAATAGGCCCTACGATTTTAAGTGCTTATAATCTAGCGTTGTTGCTCATTGATCATAATGCCGGTTTACATGTACGCCTCTCTTGACGTTGTTTCAGAGCTACGTAAGTGCGCTTCTTGCGCGCTTTGTTTACTTCAGTACGCACGGAGAGTTCGAAACACAAAACAAGATTCTCTGGCTTCGCTGCGGCTATCAAATGCGCGGAGAGTCTCCTTTCTAAGGCGCTATAGGATTTCTGTGATATGGTCCATTAGATATTATAAGCTGCGAAGCGCTAGTAGGCCCTAGCCAAATCGGAAAACCGAAGCACGAAGCACTTGGTTGCGCACTGAGCCTTCCTATACCCACTGTATTAGATGGAGGAAAATTCCTCCACTGAATATTCATGAGCTGAGCGCGTTAGTGTACCTTGGCGTAATGTCCACGTTGCGCTGTTGCACCGTTACGCATGATTAAAACCGCGACGGGACGGACGTTCACGCATGTGTTTACAGCGTTAGTTTTTCCAGTCAATACAAAAAGGAAACGCTTAAATGTTTTTCTTTTTATGTTGGGTCATATCCAGAAGTTTTTATTTTTTGATTTCTTTTTTAAAGACGTGAAAGAGTCAAATAATTATTAAAGTTGCAGGAAATAACTTTAAAGGGAAGGATATATAGTAGAATTTTCTTAAGTTAGGCCTACTTTTTCAAACTGAAAGAATTCACAGAAAAGGAAGGAAAACGGGTAGTGTTCAAAAGATATTAAATTCCATTCATCACGTGTTCTAATATAAGTGTCGGTAGGACAGTAATGGATAGAATAACCGGATTTTGTCATTTTTGTTTGTTTTCTTTAGTCTTATCATTGCAGGTAGAACATCTGTACTTGTTACGTCGGACCTAACATGCAAAAATCTGATTTGTGATGATTTTTGTTATTTTCAGATCAGCAAATCATGATAGTGAGATGTTCGAAATTAAGGAAGCCACCAAACCGTATGGGCTTTTGTTTTTGTTTGTTTTGTTTTCGTTTTGTGAACAATATAGGGTATAGATTGGGGGATCCAAATTTCACAAATGAATACATCATCATACAAATGTAGAGAGGGCCGTAGTGAGGGTCATCTGATGGAGGTGGTAACCCAAGGGGTTAACAATACCCAACTTGAGATTGGGCGGCCTCGCATTTTTGTTTTTCGCAATTTTTCAGTGGAGGAAGAGGAAGGTACACCTTGTATAACGGGAAGGTAAAGGGGTGTGTTCTGGAAAGAATAACAAAGAAATTGACAAGTTTAATATAATATTAAATTTAAACATATTTGAGGGAAGGCGTATTTGAAAGTAAAAAAGGAGAAAACGGAAAGTGAAAGAAAGTGAATAACCGGAAAGTCTTTCGTGTAATAAAAAGATAATTTAGTAAACGCAGCATGCTTGTCCATATGCACGGGCCGGTGGTTTATAAGGACAGCAGGCAAGTTATAAAAAGTTTTTGGTGTTCTTTCTCTTATCTCTGTCTTTCTCTTCCTCGTTTTCTCTCTCGCTTTTACTTTCTTTTATTTTGGGCGTCTTTTACAAATATATTTCCAAGCGGGGACCAAACCCAGTATATGTCGTTCTCTCTTCCCAATTAATTTCTCCCTTGTTAAAGTGATTAAAGCAAGCGATTGCTCATGCTTCGAAACAAATTAAAAAACCATAATAAAAAAAAAATCGTATTTTGGATTTTGTTACTTTGTCATGGATATGCAGACATAACTGCAAGTGGTTGGCTGCTAATCCGTTGTATTAAAGGACAGGCAGAGTACCGTGTTATCTGATTCTGTAAACTTCGATACGTGAGGTATCAAAATTCGACTTGAGATTCAAAAGGCATTTCCCTGTGAATATTCCCAGATTTTAAAGCATAATGCTGTGCACATGCGCGCCGGCCCGCATAGTTTTTGATCTCAAACACAAAAACACTATTGATCTTGTTTATTATGTAATAGATTTTCCACTTATATTTGGGTTTTTAGTCCCACAATAAGTAGTATATTCGAATATCTACTTATCTTTGAATTTATAAGCTAAAAATGCATTTCTATGTGTTTTTATTCTCTTGCATTATCGATGCTTTATATCCCTTATGGTAATCAGTTGGTAAAAAGGGTCGAAGTCAAACAACTTTATAGGAATTTTTTTTATTTTTTTTATTTTTTTTATTTGGTTTAGGGGAGGGAAATCTTTCACCAAAAGTGAAAAATAACCGTTTCCAAAGACAAAAACATGAATTCATTAGTTTTATTATTATTGACTCTTACTTATTTTGCTTATTGTAAATCTATGATGAGCTCCGCAGACATCCCAGGTAATGAGTACGTTCTGGTCATCTACACTTGTAAAAATGATAAGATTGTCTTTGGCACCTGAACAAGGACACTGTCATGTATCAAGACACTGTTATGTCTCAAAAACAAAAGGGTTTGGCAAAGCGTGTCTATTGGATACCAGTGTTATGCCAAGTTCTCCTTTTCTTTCCACTTAGCTCCCTTCCTTTTACTGTTTCATTTCTTCCCAAGTTTCGTCTTGTCTCGCTTTTTTTATTCCTTTAGCTCTTATCACCTTCAGGGATAGTGTGCGTCACCGCTCAATTCATGTATATTCGCATACAACCCTGAACGCGGAATCGGCGAATGATAGTGTAGCGATGTGCGTTGTCTTAAGCCACTATCAGCGATGCTCAAAATGTAAACAAATAGCGCCCCCCTAGTTTTCATCAAAGTCCGTTTTTTTTTTTGCACGGTTGTATTGGAAATTGTTATAATAAAGTCCCTGAAAGTAGCTTAAGCTTAAAAAAACGCCTATGGCAAGGAAATACGATCTTTTCTTAATTAAAGTCGGATCCGACTTTATTAATCGAACCTATCCAAAGGACTCCGAAATTAGCTTTCGAATTTCGCAACAAGCGCACTCAAAGGCGGTGTTATGTGCTACAAGAAGGAGCCTGCTGTAGTATGTGCCCAGAATGCGACCTTTCAATCAAACAGCTGATCGAATATTGTACAACCAACTGATTGGAATTTATCAAATTCTAGTACTAAGCAAGAAATTCCGTCAGCTCAAATTACACTCAATGCCCAATCATGCAATTTGAACTGTGTGACTTGTAAAGGGCGGACAAAACTTTTTGAAAGCATTAGCATGTCAAGGAAACAACTCCGCTGGCCACCGAAGACATGAAAAGGTACATCATGCCGGAATAGCTTGCTTAGTTCTTGGGAACTTCCCAGGGAAGGTATTCCTAAGCCGCTGTCATCATGCTTGTTGGTCGCGGCTAACGTTTTTATTATTACACTTTTTATTACACGTTTAGTATCTACGCGGCATTCTAATAACTTAATAGCCCCACATACGGAATATTATAAGCACAAGGGCCTCAAGGCGCAGCTAGGTACAATACCGATATATGTATGGGGGCATATTTAGATTTCCCAATCAACTCGTCCCATACCAACTCGGCCACAACCCCTTACCAACAGCCATACCAACTCGGCCCATACCAACTTGGCCCCATATAAACTCGGGCCCATACCAACTCGGTCCCAAACCAACTCCGGCCCCAAACCACTCGGCCCCAAATACCAATAGGCCCCAAACAACTCGGCCCAAACCAACTCCGCCTAAACCAACTCAGTCCTATCAAACTCGGCTTCAAAAAGTTGGTTAAACTGAGGCACGTTTAGATTTTAAGATGGGTCCTATTTCATACATTGTCTGAGACAAACTTATACTATAATTTTTAGATGATCCATTGCTTGGCTATGTAAAACAGGGGTGGGTAAACGGAGGGCAAGTGAATGCTTTTTTGGGAAAAGCCAGTGGGGGGGGGGGGGGGCACGGACCTGAAAAGGTGGTACGGGTGTACGGGTATGTGCGGCCTTAAGACCCCATTTTTCAGGTATATCGGCAGGTCGCAAAGGGTCCCAATTTCAAGCAACAAAATTTTGTTTTTACTATTTTTTGTAGTTCTAAGGGTCCAAATTTACCAATTATTTAGTCACAAGACCCCATTTTGAAAGTTTTGACTCAGTTGCAAGCACAAGACCCCATTTCAAGCAAATTTTAATTTTTAAAGACAATACTTTTTTAGTTTTCTATGGGTCAAATTTACCAATTATCAGTTCACAAGACCCCATTTGCACGTTTTTGTTCAGTTTGCAAGGCCCAAGTGTGGCCCTTAGTGCACCACACCCCTGGCCCGGGAAAGTGAAATGTTGGAGGCCAAAAACATCCAAAATTAAGCGTTTGAAATTCAAGTTTAGAAAATTGGTCTGAAGCGGTGCCAAAAAAAATCATCTGAAATGGCAATAGAATTCACAGCGAAATTTTCACAATCGTGCAAAACTAGTACTTAAGTGAATTTTACAATGGAAAAATTTAAAATGTTTGAAGTTCATAAAATATTATTTTTCTTGTCTTTGTTGTATAGGTCTTTGGCATAGGTATTGCATGAATAATCTTAAAAAGAAGATAGAAGGGGGAATTGATATGTATAATGGATCCGAGGTTGTTGGGTCCGAGCGATATGGGGCCGAGAGGTGGTCAGGAGTTGGTATGGGGTTGAGATGTAGGGCAACGTGTCTGTTGGCCAAATGGTTTGGGCAGAGTTGCACTGTTGTCTGTTGTGATGCTATTAGTGTGTGATGCATGGCCCTGTTGTGCATTTTTAATTTAAACACAGCAGCTTGAGGCGACCATAGTGCCCGGTCAAATCACAATTATTAAAAGGGGAGGCCCGATTTTTTAAGTACCTATATGATGAAGTTTCATCTTGATAGCATAGCCTTTACCCCAAATACCCCATCTGTAAATTAATTTCTGAGAGAAAACATGCCAGGTTGATTACATGTGGCATGCACCTGTTTGACCATCTGGTAACCGTTGTGGAGATTTTTAATTAGTTATAACCCTATGGTATTCATGTAATACACTATTTGTTGATTAAATTCTGCCAACTACCTGGTATGTTTTTACCCTCTTTATTTATGCCAGATTGTTTTGTTTGTTTGTTTTTTGTGCAAAATATTCGCAGCCCTAGACTATCATTTGCGAGGCAAAAAAAGTGAAAGAAATTTCATATTTTGTGAAATGAGCCAGTGCCAGTATTATTTTGCTTACAAATCTACATTTATTACTGGTGTAATGTCTTTTTCAGCCTCTGTCTAGAGAAATCAGCAGGGACTTGCATTTCCTACTTATGGAGTTTTGGAACCGCCATTTTGATCTGTATAACCGTTGGAATTCTTTCCTGTTTAAGTGTCGTGTTGATGTGACACGTACCAATCAGTGACCAGAGATTTGGAAAAAATTTCAATGCCCCCAGTGGTTTTCAGAGGGTGGTCCAATTGGACCCCCCACCTAATGCACCAATGAGAGTGCAGAAGACCTATCAATTAGTATTAATGAATTCAGGGTTACAGTTCTGAACCAAAAACTGGTAATTTTGTTTCAATTTTCAAAATAATGCCCAGACCCACTGTCAGAGCAATTCCTCTGCTGCCTGCTGTACCCATAGTGTGGTCAAATACATATTGATTTTTACAAATTTAATATCACATGCCTGTGGTCTTATGACCCTGCATGTGTGGAACCAATTTCATTACGGAAATGGTCCTCATTTTCATTGGCAGATTTAAGGAAAAAGGACCCCTGTCAGCAGCTTAAGGTGGGGCCTTAGGTCATTAAGAAGCAACGCTATCGCACACTTTAGTGCACTAAGGTATTGTGTCGGGGGGCCTGGGGAGCACTATTTTAGGGGGCCCTGTCAGCAGATGCTTGACCACTGCGGACTCTTAAATCCGCCATGCTCATTTTCTTGAAATGTTTCATCATTAGACTAAATTATTAGAACTGACTTGATAAAAATAATTATAAGAAATACAAAGTAGTCTACTCAGATCCAGAGTTGTAATTATTCTAGCCAGGGTGGTTATGTTCCAATTAATTGGACAATTGGGTGATGCATGAACATACCTACCAAGTTTGAGAATAAATCTTGGATCTTAAAATGGCATAATATAGCTCTATAAAAATTGATGGAGGGCTTCAAAATCAATACACTCTTGCATGCTTTGGTTGTATTCAATTTAGTGGTGTTTATCTCAAATCTATTTCCGTTTTGTTCCTTATTTTGCTCACACAGAAATGGACTTTTTTTCAATACTTGTATGATATTATTGAAGAGAAATGGGATAGGTCATCAGCATTTGAATTCTGTGACAAGACTACCTTGAACGGTAATTATTAGTGGGTCAATCTTGCCGATTGTAAATTTTATTCCTCATTCTAACATTTCTTGAAATTACAAACATGAGAACACCCAGGTCCCTCAACTCCAATTAAAGTGGTAACCATGATTTTTTTTCATTTTTCCAACCCTCACCCCCCTTTTCAATAATTTTTCCACGTTTTTGACCAAACCCTTGATGGAAAATGAGATCTATCAATTATATGGTGAACTGGAATAGCACATGCAATTTCAGTGAATGTCACAAACAGGCCCGTACACACCCCTACCCCCACCACCCAATTCCCACCAAAGGGGCCAACAGGCCACTTTTTACTGATTTTAATAAAAAAGGCCCAAAATTTAGACAATTTTGAAAAGAACAGTCCACCTTTGGATGATTGACTGTAAATTGTTGTGAAAACGTCCAAAAAGGACCATTATAGGGGGTTAGGTCCACCTTTATCAAAAAGGTCCATTTTTCGAAAAAAGGTCCACTTTTTGAGGTCCCGCACCTCCCCAAAATAAATCCTGCATACGCCATGGTCACAAATAATGGCAAGTAATAGAAATATAATAACAAACGTACTAGAAACTTCATGCCAGAAAACAATCAAAAATCACAGTTCTATGTGAAGTAAAAGTACATCCAGGATTGCCTTAAGACAGCCTCAGTGCTTGCAAAGTAGGACAAAAAATACTACCCATAATAAGATTGCGATTACATTCAGCGGTGTCCCCACTGGGGTTCGCGACACCAAAAGGGGTCGATGGGCAAAATGAGAAAGAGTCATAGTGAAGCTAACTTGTAGACAATCTCTATTTTCCTTTACAAAGAATTAGAAAAAGATTCATAAAAGCCAAAAGTGATCCTGTCAATTTACTAAATGTTGGTTTAAACCATCCTATATGTGTGGAACATTGGATTGTAGATTTGGGTGCAAAGCCGAGTACATGTAACAAGCTTGGGGGGAGTGTGTAACATGTCGGGGGGTCTAAAGTGTTGTGGGAGAAGTCACAGGGAAAATAAATGTGGGGAAACCCTGGATTACGTCTACGGTATGAAAATGCAAAACACACTGCTTGGTAGTTTACTGCATAATTCTGCAGTGATGGACTTTGACTACTTTGAAGTGTATTGCCGCTTTGATGCTTTGAAAAAAGTGCAGTTGCACAGTGCCACTCCCTCCATCTTATTTACAAGGAATAGGCACAATCCTTTACTCCACTGATAGGTTTTGTGAGCAGTGAGGCCATCTGGAAACTGGAATTGTCTTTTAAAAATCTTGTGGTAAGAGAATTGAAATAAAGAGCTTTGCATTATCATTTATGGGTTCATAGAATCCTCAGCCAGGGAAAAATGTTCATCCTAAACCCCGAACCTTCTCCAAGTGCATTATGCCCAGCAGGCAGGCAGTAATAGGCAAATTTTGACCTCGTGACAATTTCCTTGTTAAAACTGTTAATGTCCTACGGTCAAACATCAGCACTTGGATTTCGGAGAGGTAATATGCCCAACAGGCACTTATCAGCATTAATGTCCCCTGAGGGTTACAGGCCAGAGGCATTCCTTTTTCACCATGTGTTGTGTATTGTTTACCTGGCAGTTATGAGGTTCGTTATGCCCAGGCCGGGCAAGGAGAGGCATTTCATTATCATTGTAGGGTCCTAGAGTTAGAGTTGTATCAATTTGATTTTTTAAAGCTTTTTTGCCTCTTGAGGGGGGAAATATCCAACAGGCCTTACCAACATTCAGGTTTCCTGAGGGGTAAATAACCAGCAGGTACCTTATCAGCCTTGAGGTTCCTTTGGTTTTATATGCCTGCAGGAATTTTTAGCACTGGCCATTTTTTAAGGGCAATGACCGAGCGTATCAACACCCAATTTAAACCTGATTATAAGCTACAACGTCTTAATGGCTAGGGTGAGCTTTTGGTTTTGCCCAATTCCCAGTAAAAGCTTTTCTTATGTCAGACATTATTTGCCCGTTGAATGACACTGCATCACCCTTTATTTTTGAATTAATGCAATTTTTCTAGTAGAACTTGAACATTACTTTATATTGTCCTTTGTTTTTTATTTTACAGTGACTTTCTTCTATATTAGAGCTTCCTCCACATTGGCAGATGCACAAATGAACATCAGTAGTGCTAATCTCATTATGGTATAGATTTTTTTTTGCACAGTTTTCTGGGTAGACAAGAAGACTGGTAAATAAACGTTAAAAAAGTCAATGCACAGCCTATTTATCGTGTTGTCCCCAACAAAAACAATGATTAAAAAGTTCTTACAGTTTGATAGTAAAAAGCCAAATTGGATTTTGGTCTGAGAGCATGGGTCGCGTTTTTCTGCGTTCTGCGTCCAGGACGGCCGAATTTGGAAAATTAGCTAATTATGGACGCACTGATTTCACAAGGAGGGGGTTTGGGGGTCCCAAAAATTCAACTGGACGCAGGCAAACCACACGTCCCGTGGTTACTATGTGGGAATTGAAAACCTCCCACTTCTTACTGGAGATAAAAAAAATGGGTGGTACCGATTCACAAAACTTAATATTTTTTAAAGCGCAAGTTTGTCTCGCTGTTTTCCTTGCCGCACCTGTCAGATATCAATTACAAGTTCTTCATTCATAAAACTGCCCTTTGAAGTGCCGATGAAATGGGTTAGGCCAATAAAAATCATTTACTGACCATAAATTTCCATAAAATACAGCTTAACCAATCGTCAAACAGCAAACCATTTCTGAAACACATTTTATGACATACTGGAGTCCCTGTCCAGTCTGGCATGCTAGGATTCCAAAATGGCCGACCAGACATATTAGTGATGTTGACGCAAACTTTCGCTCAAGAATTTCACCCTTTTAAACTTTCAAAATACCGTTTCCGAATGCGAATTCAACGAGGGAACGAATTTTACCCTGTCATGAAATGTTTTTGGCTCATTTATTATTAATTACGTCAGTATGGCACGGTGCTTTTGCGTAGTCTCCGTTAAATGTGCCGTGCCATGTCGACGTTCTGTGCCCGGTCACACCGTTAACAAAAAAAAAAAAAAAAAAAAAAGCAACGGCCTATAGGTCAGTAGTCATCGTTCTGTTATGGTAGCAACGGGTTTTGCCAATCACAGCCTTGTCTTTTGTCAGTTTGGTTATCTGTCCAATGTGCAAGCGCTTTATGTTCGCTTTTATTTGGATTAAAGCCTTTCGCTTCACATCACTGTCAGCCTTCGACCGGAGGGGATCAAAAATTTTCTTTGCACATCGGTATCCGCTAAATTAAATCTCGGCGGGATTGCTTTGTGTTACTTCGGATTCTCGCATCTCACCATCGGTCTTGGAAATTTTACTCAGTGCATGTCATTGATTTAATGTGTACTTTGTATGACCAGTAACCCCTATTTTGATATACGAGTACTGTCATCCGCTGCGAACATTACCAATAGCTGTTATTATGGGAGGGCGCAGAGGCACGAAACGGACCTCATAACCCTAATGCCAAACCCTGAGCAGTGCAGTCAGTTTGAGTGGCAGATAACTCATCGCAAATCTCCCGGGCGGCCGTTTGGGGAATGCTTTAGATTACAACCTCGTGTGTTACAGCCTGCCTTAACGTACATTGAACAGTGTGGGAGATCGTCAAGGAAATACACAACAAATCCAACAATAACAAGGTGGAAGTAGCAGATTTGGAGCCATGCGATGAACCATCAACTTTCAGGTTCAAGGGGACTACAACAGAGTGCACGGAATCAGCTCGATAGACTTGTACCAGTAGTACAGCAAATACAACAGGATCAACACTACATTCAGTGCCCGTTCAAGCATTAGCAACCGAAACAAGTGCCGTAAGTCCCCGATCAATTATTAACAAGTAATTTTAAAAAAAAAAAAAAAAAAAAAAAAAAAACATTGTTATAGTAGATTCAACCCATCGTGGTCACCAGAGGAAAGTTTTGGACGCGTCCGAATTATTGGGAGGAGGATCAGAAAATGTGGCCCGATTCACCTGTTATTGAATGAATGAAGATAATCTGCTTATTCATGTTGACATCGTTTTTTCAGAGAGAAGGCAAAGACCTTTTGTGTTCCTTCGTATCCAAAGCACGGCACGAGCGCTCAAAAGTCCGTATTCATTCACCTGTTACATTGAATACAGAGAAGCATACGATAGTCCGACTATTTTTAGAGTTATTTTGAATGCTTTCATTAAGCCATGGAATTGATTTTTTGCTTCTGCCATCGGACTGCACATTTCAATGGATTAGCGTAGAATTTAATTTCCACCCATGCACATGCCCTTCATTCAATGCCATACCTTCGGAAAAGTACTAGAAGGCCACGAGGGGTTTGAATCCTACTATAATCCAATGATAAGGCTGTTGGGCCTCCTACTGGTAGTGTGAATAGGGATTACGGGCATTAAGTTTCTTAAGTAGTAGTACCATAGTAGGCTATTAGCAATATCGATTCATGCAGTCATCATATGAAGTTGTAATTGTCCATTGCAAATCCAATTCTTTGCAGTTTTGAAGCAATTTCAAAATTTATTAGGACCTCACTTTCATAACAGTGGCACACATCTACCCGGTGGTGCGTTCATACCTAGAACAAGACTTGTACAGTAAAAGGTACAATTATTTAAAGTTTATCAAATAAAATCAGGCATTGCAATTTACCCAAACTAGGTGTGTAACGGTTCGGGTCTCGTGCGTAATTCCATTATCCTACCGTCCTCTAATTTGGTAATCAAGGTACATTAAATTGTATTCAGGATACATTAAATTGTATTCAAGATAACAAATTGATTGCGATGTTAGGATTGTTAGTGTGGGTATGGTACCCAACATCGCTTTTGTTTACCCTTTTCCACTCCAGCCAACGTTTACATCATGTGCCTAATGTCCAGATCAATTATTAATTATCAGGTAATTTTTTATCGAAAAGTGGCTAATTTCCAATCTACTCAACTCACTCATTTATTTTCCATCATATAAAAAAACACATAGATAATCGCAATTACAAGAAGCATGGAGGAGGTACAACTGGAGCCAAAGCCTGAAAAAGTTGTACCAAAGTTCTGCTGAATAGGCCTCCTCTGGTAGTGTGATATGGTTTGTGTGGCACGAAGTACTTCAATTGGAGTACCAGAAGTAGGGCTATTGGCAATATTGTCCCGCAGTCAATCAGTGTGGAGCTTCAATTGTGTTCATTTTGTCGTTCAATTAAACAAACATAAGAATTTGGTCTAGTTTTGTAGAAAGTTCGGTCAATGATAATTAATTAATCCCACCATCATCTAGCATTATCATTGTTATCAATGTTTTGAATGTGGTTTGTGGGTATTAATAGTCCCAAGAACGATTGGTTTAAGTCATTTGCCCTCTATTAGGTTTGGTCGTTCCTCTCATTAAAAAAAATCGTTTTGGGGACTTAATTATGATTTGCCTCATTGCTTGTTAGAGGTGTTACAAATATTTCACTGCATCTTTTGGTTAATTCTTCTGAAATGCCAAGCCAAATGAGGCATTCCGTCATATAGAAGTGGGCAAATGTCTTTTTTTTGATTTTTTTGCATTTTTTATTAGAGGCAAGCCTTTTTTGGAAGCAGTTTAGAGGGTCGTTCGAGTGCCAAATTGTTAAACACGATTTCAATACTGAATAAATCGCAATCTCATCATAGTGCGCACACTGTTAACAATGTCCGTAAATTAAGAAAACAGATTTTCCGTAATTTACGGAAAATCTGTTTTAGAAAACAAATTAAAAAAACAAAAAACAAAAAAAGTTAATTTACGGAAATATTTCAAAAATTTCTGGCAGCAATATTTCCGGAATTTTTTTTTGGTTCCGAAGTTTAAATTACGGAAAAAATTCTGTTAAAATACACATTTTTTTCGTAATATGAGACAAATTTCTTTAAAATTACTGTCAAAGTTCCGTTAATTGACAGAAATTTCTGTAAATTTACCCTAAAAATGACTGGAAATACTGCTGCCAGAAATTTTCCCGTTTTCGGAATATTTCCTAACAGTGCAGTTCACACTCCATAGAAAACGTTTTACCAATTTTGCCTCGCCAGTGGTGTTAGGTTGGTCAAACTAATCAAAGTTTCATTTGATTTTGCAAATGTAATCCTTTTTTGATTGAATATAGTCGTCTGCGGATTTTTTTAATGTTGGTTTTTGATTTTTTTTAAGTTAATCTAAGTTTTGAAAAAAAGGCAATTGAAATTCTAAGATGGTTGCCAGTTTCATGCGTATTTGTGCCCTACAATTAAGTCCTTTTCACATGTTGTTTTAATAGTCTTCTTTTTAGGCTCTGTACCAAATTGCAGTAACCGTGGTAGTTAAGGTGTCATTCACATCGGTCTTTTTAGACAAGGGGCTTATAAATGTTGGGCAATGTTGTTCAAAAGTTTGCAATGTCAACACGCTCCTTTATGGCGGGGGCGATACCGATCAGCATTCCGCCTTTGCCGTTATATCCCGTGTGGTTTCATTTATTTTATTGATATGGCTTTACCGCATAGGACTTCCATGATTTGGTCGTCAAAAGTGCAGCCAACCACGGTAGTTACTATTTTAACCGTAACGTCCTAGAGGTTCAGTCCCATGGCCCGATCTCTAATGGCCTCGTCCCCAGCATCCCCAGATTTCACGGAAGTGTCGGCCCATTTTGGTATCAAAGAATGCTGCAATTTTTTCTCATTTCCCTGTGAAATCATAGAGCCAATGGATGATTTGGTTCGAAAGATACGGGCGAAAATGTGCCCCGTTTTTGGTCGACAAATTATTTTACACAGTATTCCTATGGGCTTACACATTCACGTTTTTAGCTCTCGCATATAAACTGATTGAAATATCGGCGCGAAACTTTTACAGTTGAAGTTTTGGCGTGTAGTCCAATTATCAAGATGGGAACTCCATATCCTTAAATCGGCCACCCCTATAGTGCCCAGCCATCGATTATTGCAGCTAATAAGAAGGTTGCGGTATACGTGTTAAATCTATATAGGGGCACTTCCCCGTATGCTGGTGGCGGGGTGACCCGTGAGTTTGGTGTGGCAAAAAGGGCATTTAGGGATTTTTAGGTATGGATGTTTTTCCCTAATCGGTGGCGAGTGGGTGTAGATTAGATCTGTATTTTTTTGTGGATATTATTTGACTTTCCCTAGAATCTGAGATTTCAGAGGGCTCCACTTCATATGTCATAATTTAGGTCCCCATTTTCATTCAGTATGCAAATTATTTCAATTCCAAATGAACAACTTATGTCTTTTTAATTAAAGTGGCAAATTACTCAAGTCGGGACGGTTTCTGTGGAGGGTGCAGTCAGTTGTCGGTTTTAACTTTCTCTTGTTTTTAAGCCATTTCACCACGAAGGGCCTTCTTTCGTAGATTGATAGATCCGACTTTTTATCTTGTGGCCAAAGTACTTTTGGAAATGTGGTGCGCTGTTCTTGAAAAAATAATGAACCACTATGTTTCCTGATCAAATAGGTCACCCAGATGGTTTTTACGTCCTTTCACGTGGCCCAGTGATGAAGTCGTTTTTTCATTTTTCCGTTAACACTCCTGAAAATCGTTACAAAATCAATTGAGTGTTCCTGCTTCATTTTACTGCATAGTGCTTTGTTTTACAAAATTATTGGGTGCACAGATACAACAACATTCCTTTATTACACAAATTAAAGGATTGTTGCCGGTGGCTTATTTTCTCAGTCATTTTCGAGAATTTCATCACTCTAGTTGTTGCATATCGTAACACATTTATGGGCGCATTGTTTTCACATGGAGGGTTAAATTCTAAATAAGCATGATCAAAGTGGTTTTTTCCATCTTTATAGTGTCTAGCCTCTGTACTGCGAGTTTCCCTCTTTTCGTCACATGTGGCCTAAAAGCGAGGCCTACGCAAATATGCCTCTGTTTATATTCAATTTTTCAGGAGTGCCATTGTCAAATTCCATTGTGGGTGCATGTTTGATAAAAAGTTCTCACTTTTGGGGGTTGTCCAGCTAATCAATTTTGGTGCGCTTAGCTGTAGGATCGGGGCAATCACTTCAGCGACTTTGGGCGGTGCATAAACAATTGTGGCAGATGCCGTCTTCTGCTTTCCAAAAAAAATTTTTCATATCTTAGGCTCCGTCTTTTAATATCCAGCAAAGGCTTTTCCTTGCAAAATGAATGTATGGGTTGCATTTAAAGTGGTCTCCGACTTGGGTCTTGGTAAATTAGGAAATTGTCTTTCAAATGCTAGTTAGCTCAACACTACAAATAAGCAGATATAAATCATCTTGTCAGTTTTGAAAGAATGAAAATCCATATTTTTTAAGTTTTTAAATACTTGTTTCATCTTCTGTAGTCTTGTGTGGCTAAACCTTCTTGTTGTAGTTATTTCATTACAATGAGATCATACTAATCACTTTGGTCATTCTTATTGAAGTTGTTATGGCTCATTCATGCGAAATTCCTCATACATAAATCTGAAGTGTCTATGCTACAAAACATCACTTCAATGGTGGTTTAATACTGAATGTATTTGGCTATTTAATTTGAGGTCTTATTTCATATTACGATTTGGTGGGTTTTCAAATCGCAAAGTTTTGATTTTATTTCCCCTTAAAAGTTGATATTATTGCTTTTGATTAACGGTCGATGTTATTTTAATTTTATAATTCATGTATTAACTCAAATACTAAAATTCAGTGTACACTATTTTCAATTTGGCTTTCATGTCAGGTTCTCAGCTAATTCCGCTGGGTTTCATTTCTTGTTTACTGCGTGCGTTTAATGGTGCGTTTTAAGACTACCTTTGTTTTGAGGCGGCACCATTAATATGTTGTCCTTAACGGTACAAGCCCTTGAGGAATAGTGGTTATTATTTTTTTTCTCCAAATTTATTGCAGACAGAGCTATGCGTACTTGGCTATTGGGAGATGGAGCATGTGCATGGAGTGGTTTACTTGGGGAAAAATGTTAAACTTAAGGATAAGGTTAATGAAGTTCATGTATAAGTCGCAGTTTCCATCACATTTAGTTATTAAGTTATGGCCATTGGCATCTTTTAATCATTAAGGAGATTTAAAGAGGTTGCGTAAGCAGTCAAACAGCTACTTTCCTTTTCCATTATAATTTGGTCAGTCTTTCTGATGAGACTGGGATACAACTTTGGCAGGTTAATGAAGGGGCACATAGTAACGGTGTACTAAAAGAATAAATTTGTCAGTCTTTCTGATACTGGGATACAACTTTGAGAAAGAAAGTGGTAGGAGTAAGGTGTACTATAAGCTTCAATTAGCATGTAGAGTCAATACCTCATTCCTTCACTCTCTTTTAGAGTATATAGTGAGCAATACCACAGCTGTGTGACCCCTGCATTTTGTCTCTTATTTTAGTGCATTTTTAAGCAATGGCGACACAATTTGACCAACTGGGATAGGTAGTGGCTGCAAGTCCTATACCCTCCGCAAGATCTCATAAGTCAATTGCGGGGAATTTGCCATATAGGCCTACAAGGTCTATTCTGTAGGTATTGCGCCCTTTATATGTTTAGTTCCTTTGAAAGTGCGTATAAACTGATTTTGAATTGAAAATCATTTATTCCCGCAATGAATTTCTCATTGGTCGCATGATCTAGTTCGTGGCATAAATACACCATCCTTTTCAAAGTGTGTCGGCGTTGATATTGTTTTTGTTTTATTCTGGGTTTGTCCATAATAATTGGACTTTCAAACAGATTGAATAAAGTAGAAAACGCTTATGTGTTTGTAACTCCAATTTAATTCCCTCTCGAATATTTTAACAACCTTCATGTAGTTTGTGGGCTTGGTCAATTGAAACACGATTCACTGCAGTTGACCTCCATAAAAAAAATAACTAAAATGGGTCTGCTAATTTTCAGACGTGCTCTGTTTGTTTATACGCTTATGTTTTTTCACATAAAAACATTGTAACTCCTCGATATTTTGCAACTCTCATGTAGATATTGAGCTTGGTCGTATTCGTGCAGTTGCACTCATTCAACAAAATCGAGGTCTGCTAATTTTCCGCAACAGATTCACATGCTCTGATTGTTTTTTCATTAACAACCCAATTCAGTTTGATTTTCCTTGATTCATTTGGAACAAGTGGTTTGCATGCAGTTGATTGTACTATTCATTCACATAAAAACAAGGAGGGGGGGGTATTGGCGAGTTCCTAACATTTCATGTCAGGAACTCGTTTGGGAGATATTGTGGTGGTCGAGTGTGATTTGGTAAAATAAATACATAAGTTTTCATATTAGCATTAATGTATTATATTAAGCTGAAACATCTTAAATATATTAATTCTTATATAGTTTATTTAGAAGCTCAACTTCAGATATTCCTTAATTTACCAGAACTGATACGAATATTTCATTTTTAATCAGTTAACTCTCTCAGGCACTTTCCCTGTGAGGACGGCTCACGTACCTCGTGTTAGTCCAAGCTGGCCTACTAGAATATTTACTCATAATATAATTATAGGCGATGTGTAAGGCTGACGTTAGCTTATTTTGCTTAATGCTTAGGAGCTCGCCTTAATTGTCAATATGCCGTAATTCACCCATGCTTTTATTCAATGCTTGATTATTGCTAATGCTTAGGTAACTCGCCTTTGTTAATATGCGTAATTCACCCAGCTTTATTCCTTGCTTGCTTATTTGTTTTTGCTAATTTAGGTAGGTTCTCCTAAAATGTAGTAGGAAGCTCGTCCATTGTTACGTTTGCTTTGCTTAATTACGGCTTGCCTCAATTCTCGTGGACGCTCCTTATGAGTCGGTTGCGTGAGTCACCAGCCGCGAGGCCATGATAGATTTTACGTTGCTATACGTGCTATATATATATATAATAAGCCTATATAGCTTTGCTGAAGCCAGACGTTCTGAAATTATGGATTGCATGAATATTACAGTACATGTACGATTTTTAAGCTGCATACTTTTTGTATCCTTGATGGCTGACAACTGGCAATTAAAATTGTGCTGCTTTTATTTGTGTAAGAGGGTAATGCCAAACCCCTTTATTGTTAGTGCCGAATGTGTTTTTTTTCTGTTGATAGTGGCATTTCGATAATTTCTGAGTAAAAACTTTTTCTCGGCGATGTATTTCCTAGTAGGCTACACTTTTATCAGATGAGAATTGAAAAAAAGTTAACTGATCACCCTGGTGAAACCTTTTGTATGCTGCCTCACAATGTTGGACTTTGGATGCACAGGGGAGAAAGGGCAAACTTTGAAATAAAATATTCAAAATATTAGTGAAACTTGTTTTTGGGATAAAAGTTATCATCTGTTTGCCCTTCTTTCTTTGCTTTACCAATGTTTTCTGTTTGCATTGAGTACTCTATATCCTGATTTTTCTTTTTTGTCAAGATTTGGGATTGAGTGACGAAGTCGAGATAGTCCTTTTTGGATTGAAGGTGAATTAAACTTAGAGATGCACTTCAACTGCCCATTCTAATGGAGTGAATTAGTACCTTCTGATCATAACGTGGAGCTATATGGAAGTTTATGCCATGTTTCGAGAATCAAACATTTTGACCACTTAATTTAATCATATTTGGGACCCCTTGTTTTCTGGTTTGGACCCCCTGTTTTCAGACTAAGGTGGGGTTAAGGGGTCCAATTATCTTCCCTGACCCCTTAATTTTACCATGCACCGCTTACCTCTCTGAGAGGCTGGCCCGACTGAAAGGAGAGTGCCTGGATCATAGTAGCACTATGGTATCTCACGTCGACACACCGCTGAGCTGGCAAAACGCGTCGTCTGTACTCATAACCATTTTTTTAAAATACTGATGTCTGCCCATCACGATTTGTGATGTCCCATGAAGTCACCAACGTGAAAAGACTACGAAAGGAGACCAATGTTAGAAAATTGGAGCATTCATGTGGAAACCACAAGCAATTTGGGAAGGCATTTTATATGAAGTCCTCTGCATTGAAATGAGGTATTGACATTCAATTCCAGCAGCACTACTGCTGACACAACATCATACAGCACATGATGGAATCAGTGGCGTACCGACAGTCGAATCCAGAGGGGGCAAATTTCCAGATCTGTCCCCGCCAGAGAGGGCAAATTTCGCAATTCCTGGTGATTGCTCCAATTAAAGTCTGAATTTGACAAAAATTGCCCGTGCCGAACATTGCCGAATTTACTTTAATTTTGCTGCCTCACATTTGGCCTGAAAATTTGTTAATCCCCGAAAAAGAGGAATAAATTTGTTGAAATTCCCGAAAAAAGAGGAATACAAATTGGCCATATTTTGTACCATAATCGGCCCGCTTTTTCAGGCCAGAGGGGACAACTTGCCCCTCCCCCCCGGTCGGTACGCACTGATGGAATCAATCATATTTTATACCTCATTTGCATTGGGACTTCTATAGAAACATTGTACCACATTGGTAATCTGACCATCTTTGGGGCCATGACTTTAGTGACCTCTGAATGACTTTTGTTCCACTTTTTAGGAGGTACATGAGGACCAAAGAGCATTCATGCAAAGTACGTTAAAATGTGTGCACGTATCTGGAAACGAAATCACATTATTGAATGATCTAAAGGATGCGCCGCCCCCACCCATTACACATGTAATTTCTGGCTTTGTGAGAAAAAAAGTTATTGCAAACATATTTTAATTCATAAATTTCATTTGAAATCCACTGGCAATGTGTTACCCGTATGTATAATTGTGTATCACACAACTCCTCATGATTACTGTACAAAATGCAATCCGGTAATTGTAAACATCATATTTTGTCATTTGAATGGAAGAAGGTCATTGTCTGAAATGACATAAAACATACTTTTATTTTAAAAGTCTTTAGTCAGTGGCTCTTGAAATGGTGTTTGAGGTGACGTAATACATTTCAGAGCCATACGCAGGGATGAATTATCTCAATACATGGCAGCACACAGGGAGGCAGCCATGCAATCACCTTCTTGTAGGCGTGTGATATTTATCTTGTAGCATCGTAATGGGGAAAGAGTTAGCCATGATTTAATGCAGTGCATTGACTACAATCTAGCCAAATGTGTTTGGAACACGACTGCTCTTTTGGGCCCATAAGTGGCCGTATTTCCTCTTAAAGAGATAATCATAGGGAAAATCACTGTCCAACTTGGTTTGGGGGCTTGGATCATTCTCTATCCATACACACACCCCCCTCCTTACCCCACCAATCCTGTTTGGGTTCTTGTAGGGTGGCAAGAACAAATTGCATGATCAACATTGTCCGGGGGGAGAGGGGGGTTTTGAATAGCCTATAAAAGTGTTTTCCAACACTTTGGCTAGATGTAGTTTATGGTTCAGTGATTCATTGACCCTAATTCGTGCTCTAAGTGTATTTGTAATTTTTGTATAACATGCTCCATCGGCACTGTTTTATACTGGTCCTCCTGCCTTGGAACAAAATTCGAAATTTCTTTCTCTCTAGGTAAAAAATCTATTTTGCAAGTTTTAGCACACATACCTTGTCAGTGGTTCAATAGATAAATTGTTTTAAATTTTTTTTTTTGGACGGTGGAAACCCCCTGGCATGTATTAGTGCCCTGAGCATGTTAGGACAAACTTGGTATTTCCTTTAGGGGAGGAGTTCTTATTTACCAGATATCTTGAATGCAAGCCAAGGGGAAGGCGAAGTTTTGAAAACAAGTTTAATTCTTCATCCTTCCATGTAAATACCTGTCAAAAAGCTCCAACATTAGCCTTAATCAGCATGTGCCAATTTGTGTGTCTCATCCTTGCTTCCCTTTGCATCTCTTGTTTTAGGGTAGGGCAAATAGTTATTCCTATTAATAAAAACAAATTAAAAATAGTCGGTCCCCCCAAAACAGTGAAAGCAGTATGACATCAATCCGGAAATTAGGGACTGTGCACAACCCTTGTCGGGGGCCTGGTTAAAAAAAAAATGACCCCCAACAAGTGTTTTCATGACTCTTTGTCACTAAAAATGTGGTCTAACTTAGAAACTGTGTAAACCAATAATACTCCTAAACTTGTTTGTTTTTCACTTTTTAATGCTCAATAGAATATTTTTTCCCGACCGACCGGACCTCTGGGTGGCATGAAACCCAACAAGCCACAGACATTAAAATCTGTATTTACAAGAGCATGTTATTTAATGAAGGAAAACACAAATCACAGCCATGTTTATGTTATCATGGTGTGAGTGTTCATCTTTTTATCTGATTTCAGCTTTTTATGCTTTTCAAAAAGTCAAAATTTTAACTTTTAACCTCTGTGCCCCAGCTTTAGCTTATTTCACAGCTTTTTTCAGCTACGTTTGAAACCCCACTCACAGGTATGTTGCCCCTAGATCTAAAGAAGAAAAATAAAAAATTTTGCCTTTTTAAAATTGTACTAGATCACCCCCACTACTCCTTAAGGTCTATGCCCAATCTCAAATGCATCTCCCCATGACTTCCAAAATTTTTACTGGAATGATCAAATAGTAGCAGCTGAAGATAACTTAGTTTTCTCATAGACCCTGTGATCTCGTAGACTAAAAGATTTTGGCCGAAAGTGTCCATTTTCATGGTCTATGGGTTATATTAAAAAGTCCTGCAAAGAACCGTTACAGATGGGGTTTGAATAAACTCAGACCATTCCTTGGTAGTATATTAGAGTAAACCTGAAGTTATTATACCGTTTTGACAACATTTTTTCACATTTGCATATACATTTGAATGTAATTCTGTCCACAAAAATTTAAAAAAACAATATTTTAAAGCAGCCATTTATTTTACCATAACTGTATCACCATGGGGTAGCATGTTTTCCAATCCCGACCTCTGGTAGCAATTAATGGGAAGTGGGATCAGGGTATTTACTACTATGCACTTTTTATTCAAAATAACAAACAAGCAGCACGATTTAGGTATTTTTAACGATGGCAAAGAGAGATTTTCAAGCTATCCTAATTTCGTTATAATGTAGGATTTCATAACCAGGAAGTATTCCCCTTCCCCTTTCGCCTGTTGAATTTCAGTTTTTTCTGCATTTAGCCATTTAGAGTGAAAACAACATAGGCCTATCTGTACTATGACCAACCTTAATCAGATGCCCCCACCCAAAAAAAAATCATTTGTTTTTTAATTAACATTAATGTATTAAACTGCAACAAATGGAACAACTTTGACATTTTGGACCAAATGTTCCCGCCCCGTCTCCCCCAACCAGTTGAATGGGGTATCATCATCACATCCTTGTCAATTCCACAACATTGATTGCATGGGGTCAGGAAGTACTTTTAAGTGGAAGGTTGGGCTTCAACGGAGTGAGAACATGGGCTTTGTAGCCTCTTAACTCTGGCCTGGGCGAGCAATTAGCAAATATGTGGGGAGTGTTCAAATATTTTTCCAAAATTGTGCCCCAATTAGTTTTGATGTTGTTTTGAAGTTTTTGCATGTTTGATAAGGGGACCTTTTGGTTTCACAAATGAAGAAATATGTTGAGAACATACTACATGTATCTTGTCATCCTTATATGTGCCTCAGTTGCCATGGATAATCGTCATGAAACTCTTAGTTTTTGGTCCCTCGCTTCTTAGTTTTGTGCTGTACTGTTTATAAACCAACCCAAGACTCATGACACCAATAAAGGTCTACTCGGACATTCACACATACAATGCATGCACTGAAATGTAAAATAATCCAACTCAACACATGCAATTAGACCTGTATTCTGCTGCATGAGTCGAGATGGTTTTTCATTCATCCATTTTCAACTGCCTGATTGCCATGAGTATGAATCTCTTCAGCTCTAAAGAATTTTTTTGGATAAGTGCCCCATATTTTCCTGCAATGTTGGTGGTGCACTCTTGACAAAAAAAAAAAGTATTGAACAAAATAATAATAGTGCAAATAGTTTTATTGGCTACACAATTGCTCTGTGTTTTGCAAACACCAAAACTCTTGTAAAGTCCATGTTACAGTGAGCATACTCGAAAACACAAAGCGACTGCGTACCCCGCATCAACACTTTAATTATACAGTTAGTGCGTACTCGCCTAACTTCATGGGGCATTCTGGTAAACACTTGCATGTGCACTTGTGCTGCAATGGTGACGTACCCTTATATGCATTTTCAACACGTGCATACAGAGAACACATACTGCACACATTGGTTTACCCCAGATGGTGTGTTTTGAATCAATTCCAATGCATTGCAATGTGCCGGTACTGCTCAACACATTCAGATCGGCGTCTGAAAGTCGATTTTATGTTTCCCGTACCCGCCCCGCGTTACGATTTCTGCCGCTTTTGAGATGCTGAAATCTCTAAAAGTTCTTATTTTGGATTTTACAGAAATATCAAGGTTTCTTCCTGTGTCACATCTTGTGCATGTGGTTTTGTAGATTTTAAACCAAAGAACCGTTGCAAACCATTTTTAAATGTTGGTGGCCGTTTGACACTTTTAGCTATTAGAGCACACTAAGGTTGGTGAAATTGCTGTCTATTCAAAATTACCAGAATGAAAAATGAAAGATTGCCTCATTCTGATTTGGCAAAATTGGTTACGGGAAACATAACATTGACTTTCATTGGCCTAAAAAGTGTTCAAGCTGTTGTGATAACCCAGACATTTCATGATCATATGCAAAAACAATTCAAGTACTAGCACCTTGTGGGCTAAATGGAGTTACAGTTTTTATGTGTTTTTCCTGACTTACAATGAAGTAATTACATACAGTGCCCTATGGAACCGTGAAAGAGGAATTCCTCATTAACACACAAGTGCACATGCAGCGCTCAAATTTTTTTTTAATTAGCTTTTCTCAAGGTGTCTAGTTAAACGTGAATAAACGAAGGTGGCCGAAATCATGATGCAAGAGATTTTTGGGATCAATATGATCGTAGTAAATGAATTCCCACACCATGCATTGTGGGATGGATCAATACCAAAAGTGGTCTAATAGATCAATTTGGTCTAATGTCACTCTGGTCCAATGACCAATGCTTGAACCAGGTGGACAGTAGACCAAATGGGTATAGACCAAATGGTAAGTCGACCAATGGATATTAACCAAATGGATATTAGACCAAAGGATTTCGACAAATGGAATTAGACAAATGGTTGGTTTGTGATTATTAGACCAAAATAGGTAGTAGACAAAATGGGTCATTAGACCAGATGCGCTTTAGATCAAATGGCTATTAGACATTTTGGGTTGTTAGATAAATTGGCTGTTAACTTAATGAGTTATTAGACAATTGGTATCGACAATATGGATTTAGACCATTGAAGTTAGACCAAATTGATATAAGACCAAATGAGATTAGACCCAATGGCAAAACCTTTTGATTTGCTTATTTCAATAAATAACAAAAAAACAACCAAAAAGCAAAAAACTTTTTAAAAATGTTCACAATTTTGTCAAGCAACATTTCTCGGCCTAATCCTTTCATATGGGGACATTTTTTATGGGAAGCTTTACTCAGGGCAAAAATCAGACTTTTCATTGTTTTTAGGGACACCTGATTTTGAAATCCTTGTTGCAACACCTTTACAATGTTTCAAGACAGTTTTGGGGAAAATGGAACCCTGGTCTCGAGTTCTCAGGAGTACTACCCATTGTCTAAAGATTTGTCATGGAAAACAATTCCTGACTGGAGCAGATCATATACCTACATGTGAGTACCCCCCCCCCCCCAACACCCGCACACACACACGGGACCTGGAATTTAGCACTGGGCTGACTAGCCTAGCCGACACTCATTTGTATTCGTTCATGCTTGCGGTAAAAACATGGTACTCTAGCCTAGCAACGGGCATACACTTGCTTGCAAGTTCAGCAGTTTTATATGAGATGATTACTGGCATGCCCCAGCGAGAAACACCTGCGTGAATTGGCATCACACACGGCAGTTCGAGGTTTTTCTGACTAGACACTCCAGTTTGGGTTGTGGTCGTGTACTAGGTCGAGTCGAGGGTCCCATCACGCATTTTTTACAACTAACTGGCATTTACTCACCTGACTTGCCACCATACCAAATGTCACTGATTCTTATTTGTAACGGTTGCGA
This sequence comes from Ophioderma brevispina, assembly GCA_023653785.1. Taxonomy (NCBI): domain Eukaryota; kingdom Metazoa; phylum Echinodermata; class Ophiuroidea; order Amphilepidida; family Ophiodermatidae; genus Ophioderma; species Ophioderma brevispina. The sequence continues at coordinate 50,788 of JAMKCH010015798.1, forward strand.
TTGTTTGCAGTTTAGTCAGTGTATTAATGAGGATGTTTGCATCAATAACTGGCGCACAATGAAGAAAATTGAAGGCACTGAGTACACTAAAATTTGCCCATTACAATTCTACATCGAACCTTGCAAAAACGTTTCTATACCCAGTAATTGCTTAATTGTTGTCCTAATATTATATATTCGGATAATAAAACTCAGGGAATTGATATACCAATAGGAGGTCGTTAATTGAAGTATTTTAAAACTTTTTTTTTTTCCGACCGGTTTTTGCGGTCTGAAAACCACCCGCGATATCCTATACTTATCTCATCGCCCCGTGTTTCGCCCCGGCTATGTCGCTACACTAAGGCAATGACATGCCTTGCATTGAATGATTGCCATCTCACACGCCGCACCGATCGCTATAGCCTTCGTAATTATGTTTTACATCATGTCGCATCACATCCCACGTTTACTATCTGGTTTGTCGACAGTTTTTTGCTAGCGTAGTCTCGCACTTTTCGTAACGCTATGCCATTCCGTGATAACTTTCTAAAATTAGAAAGTTCATTTTAACCCAACATTTAATGAACATACCCAACCTGCCAAATTTCTCCTTTGGTGCAATATATGAACTCTCCCCTGGTTAAAAAGTCCTTAGAATTAATGTTCTGGACTCAGTGGTAGTGTAATTCTTTGAAGTTGAGCAGTAAGAAATCAAACAACTCTTGCAGACACCCGACCTTTTGTTTACGTTGATAAGCCGACGTCACTGACAGCCTCTTGCAGCACATCCCTCGCCCATTCTCACAACACAACGAACATTCCGTGTGGCGTTTATAATGTCAAACGATTGAGACCTCTCTAGACACACCTGTCCCTCCGCCGCAGCTGTTGAGGTTTTAAGTATCGCTTTACACCCCAATTGGGCTCTTTTGACCATCAAATAGTGTGCTCAAGCGCCATTTTCGGCAGTACTCGGTGGAGCTGTGTTTTTTTGAACCAATAGAAACCAATGATTGGCTACATTTCCCCACCACTGCCGCGCGTTTACACAGCCTAACTGAATTTTTTGTTTTAGCAACACTGGAGAATTGCAACAACACGTTGGATCATTCGACTCGGAGTTTGCGTGCACAAAATTTTTTAAATGTATTACACTTCCCGTGCCCGGTTTCTTAGAACAAGTTTTAGAGGAATAACAAGAAAGATCGCACAGGTTGGTACAAGTATTTGCAGCATTGGTATAAATATTAGAGAGTTTCCTGAAGTCCTCTTTCGCCACGAGCTAATAGACCCTTAAGCCCAGTCCTTACTGATTTTTATCAGGCGGACTTGAAGCTGAGTCTAGTTTTTACTGGCGGCAGTTTGGTCCTGTTATTAGTTTCATGGTTTATTGTTTACGATTGTTCGCCAGTCAACCACGGGCATTCTCCACACGACCTTTAACACTGTGATGATGTGTCAATTGGGGGCGCTGTAATCTACATTCGAGACAACAATTTCTAAGAGTACTACAAAAAGTTCTCATTCAACCAATTTAACAATTCAAATGCAGTTTTCCGCTCATAGCATTTTGTTCATTTGTGGCAAAACTCTCAATTAAAATAAAAATTGACAAATCTAATTTGAACAAGAATATCTTTTAAAGGACACCATCGCTTAGCGAATTAGTACTTAATATGTTCGTGTAAATAACTGAGATCAAGAACCCTATCGTTATTATGCGATTAATATAACCACAGTATGTATTTCAATTCAACTTTAATTTGATAACCACTGCACTGGTTTGGAACTGCCAGCCTTTATCAGCCATATCCATTTCATAGGGGAGTGCCCTATGTATGATTGTTCATCAATGTTGATCATTGTGGGTAGTTTATCAATCAAATAGATTCTAAATATTTACCACTGTCCATTGCACGGAGATTACAAATTCAAACTTACAGGAAACATGTTTTAAAACAATGCTTGTCACTATGAGTCAATGAAGTATCAACTCCTATCACAATGTTCATAGCTTTTCATTCACAAGTGGTATTTAGAAAACAACACCTTGAGTGTTGTGAGACTATATGATCCCGAGAACACAAGATCAGTTCATGTCATCATGTACACAGTACCACCCACTGAACTGTGCCCTTGGTTGATGACATATTGTAACTCATAGTGTGTTCTATCTTGGCATTGTACACATAGGGTACTCTCAAACCATGGTGCATGTCATCCATTACATTCCAATGAACAGAAGTTATCCACTGTGAGGGTGGTGCTATCATCCAATCAAACGTTTTTGTTTCTAGGCTTATGAAATGTAATGATTTCCTAGTAGGCATATACATGTCCTTATTCTTAAAATACTTGGAACCAAGGACTTTGTACTGCTACATGAGGAAACCCCCACTCTGGTGCATGACTTATATTCTGCCAATCAGTTGCTCGCTACCTAGCGAGGGGAACTGCAAGGGTGTGGCTTTTAGCTACTCCGATTTTAGACCATCTTCGATGGAAAAAAATCGCCTGAAGTGCTTTAGCGGTGCTGGCGTGCGCTTTTTCAACGGTTCGAATAACAAGCCAGAATCCATGCCCACTGCCCAACGCGTCATTCTTCCACGCGTGCCCAAACGCTGCAGGCACGGGCCCTTCTAGCGCCTTCGGCGCTAATAGGAAAGGAATATTTCTGTGATACTGACTTTGGCAGCGGCAATTTTAAAAATGTCGTATAAACATTTCCCATACAACAGTGCAAAACACCGATTTTGATGAAAAATATGGGCGTATTTGTTTACATTTTGAAGAATCGCTGATATGGATTTAATACGCTCAAATGCTGGTAGGATCGATCTGCGACTTTATGCTCTTCAACAAAGCTCTTCATCACACAAATAACCAGGGAGCACACCGTACTATTTTTTAAATTCCCAATGCTAATTTTGGTTATATCCTGTGAAACACCTGAACAGAAATTCAGAGGGGCGGATTTCCATATAATCACACTACCCCCCCCCCCTGGTCGGGCCCCAGGGGGTCACAGTCTGACAGGTATGCAAAGTTATCAAATGGGGTTCAAAAATGAAAGGCAGTACACCAGGAATATAATCTCACCTTTTATTTTAGTGTCAAACCTACATCGTTGCTGAAATCGTGCATTAAACTTGTACAGCATACCCTGAATCACAAAACCCCTTTTGCCCACTTTTCAATTTGGCGTAAAAACCCCCCAACAGGCCCCGGCAGTGGATTTATCGCGGGCCACCAACCCTCCGTTACAGGCCAGAATGCTTTTCAGGAAGCAGTCTAGAGGTCCTTGCAGGTAAATGCTAAGGAAGCGGTACCGCGGGCTTATCAATGGTGACCATGAGTGTGCTAGTTAGATCATTACCAATGAACCGGGTAATTTTGCCTGTCTTTCCTCTTTTCACCTGGCTACTTGGTTTTTCAATCAAGGCTTTTGCTTATTAGATCTAGGGCGATTTTCTGGGGACCAAGGAAACGGTCCACTCCTGGACTTCTCGCTGCCGTGGCCGGCCGATACGACGTTCACTGCCGTGGCCCGGGGCTACGGGCCCTTTCAAATCCATTTCCAAAGGGTTTCAGAATGATCTAGGGCGATTTACCGCTATGACCAAATAAGCGGTCCCCTATGGACTTAGTACATTGTTCAAGTGTATGTTTCGCTGCCGTTGCCCGACCACGTAGGCTAAGCCCTCCTTATTTATACTTTCTGGTCACGGCAACTTCCATCCCGAAGGCCCTTTCTAATGTACCGCTTCCTAATTTAACCACAGGCGACCGGTGTGAGGCTGCGAACCGATACCTGCAGGCCGTAGTTCTCTCATGCATGAATGTATTTTTCCCTTCACACCTTATCCTACATCGGTTTCCGAACCGACACGTGGCGCGACTTTTTTTGTGGCCGCCCCCTAAATAGGCGATTTTCCGGCGTGGCCCGGCGAAATGTTCGCTGCCGTGGCCTACGGCACGTGAACGGGTAATTTAGGATTTTCTAGTTCTGGAGTAGATTACAGGTAGCTATTATCAACTACGCGTTTCGCTGCCGTGGTCCTACTTGGTAAAAAGTCTCGCAACGTGGCCCTGCCGTGAAAGGGTAATTAATTTCTATTCTTGAGTAATTCCGGTACCTTTTGGCCAAAACTACGCTGTTTTCCTGCCTGCCCTACTTGGCACAAGTTTCGCGCCGTGGCCCGGCCAGTGAAAGGTATTAGTGATTTCTATGCGGGAGTAGATTACCGATAGCTTTTAGCCAGGGTCAGATCAGATTTATTTTGTCTCCTCCACAAAACAGTCTACGAAATAAACAAATGATAAACCTTAATTATAATAACACTTGATGGTAAACCTTTCTTCATATAATTTATAAATAAAAAAAGAAAAACGTAAAAAAAATAAAAAAAATATTTTTCAAGTGTATGACAGATGTAAGTGATAAAATTACAGGTAAGCAATACAAGCAGTTATTTTGGAATGCATCTGGTGAAAGGGACGAGGACACTGCTAACGCGAGGCTGAAGGCGCAGTGCCCTCTGCAAAAGGGTACACAATTGGAAAAGTATACAAGAGATATCTTACATACGAAAAACCAAGGGGGCGACGAGCAAAAATATACCGGACCGGACCAACTAGGACAGACATGATGTCTGACAAGAGTATTTACACATGAATGATAATTACGAATGAGATACACGAGAAGAAGGTAAGTCATCATACGAGTGACAGAGAACTTTTTAAACTTGTTTTTTAAGGACGATATTTGAGGGGGATTCTGGAGTTCAGGAGGGCCAAGTGCAGCCTTGGATTGATGAGGTATTCTGGCAAGAACAGTGTTGTTAGGTGTATGAAGGGGTCATTAGCATGCCGGGTATCTCATAGTTGTTAAGAGTGTCCACATTGAATAAGTCTTCAAGATAAATCCGGTGGAAGAAGATGGTTGTGATACTGGTACATAAAGAAGCAAGTTGAAGTTGGTAGATGCGCGCACCTGAGAAAAAGAGATGAAAAAGGGATCAAGTGTGTGTGTTAAGCAACGCAACAATGCAGCCAGAGGGAATTAGTATACGTACGGATGGCGCGTTTTTGAGAAGAAACAGATTCAAGACTAGATGTTGGATCAGCCCCAAGATCATTGGCCTAATGAACATTATTATGAGGATGATAGAATTGTAGAGTCTTAAGAGAATGCTGTGGAGATAAGACCACCTTACGAATCAACGATATTTTGGAACTATTTTAGATACATGCTGTGTATAGTATAGTTTTGATATGTCAGGCTTTTAGCTCCGTGGATTCTCGTGCCAAAATGATTTTAATTGGCTAACTTTGTCATTTGGGGTGCTGATTTCAAAAAGTTGGTGCCATTTTATTTCAACCCGCCTTCAGTCCCATTTGAATTTCAAAATGGCCAGCAATTTTTCATTCTAAGGGTCCTATATCTCGGGCTATGAGCAACTTGAGGAGTAAAAATGGTGGCAATACGAGGTTTGTTGATACCAGGGATTCCATTGAAGGCATTGTCATACTTTTGGTAACTGATTTGGTTTGGTCCGCCATCTTGACTTTCAAAATGGTCGCCATTTCAACCTAGGTATGCCCTGTATCTCGGCTACTGAGCAACCTTAGATAGTAAAAATGGTGGTAAATACCCATGTTTGTGAGACCAGAGATTCCATTAAAGCATTGCATTGCTTGGTCCTAATTTGGGTTGGTCGCCATCCGTGAATTCAACATGTGTCGCCTTTTTCAAATTACTTGATGTCAAATTGTCCCATATTTTGGCTTATAAGTAACGTAGAAAAGTCAGTGGTGGCATACCCATGTTTTGTGATACCATGTTTCTATTAAAAGCATTCCTTATTTGTATCTATTGTTTTAGTTAGGTAGTCGCCATCTTGAATTTCAAAATGGCCGCCATTTTCAATTATATTTGTCCAAACGGGAAACTGCCGATCTTTAATTCGATATCCGTCGATTTTATAATACGATAAGCCTAATTAGACTCCATTCATACCCGACTTTCATAACCGACTCAGTGCGACTCCACCTACTCCGTGCTTGGTAATTTACTGGGCGGGATAATTAAAGACATATGGTATTGTGTAAACTGCATGGGTCCTGCTCTAGATGAGCTTGTTTTCATATTTTGTGAAATCGGATGTTTTGTGGACATTAGAGTGCTTAAATGGATTGCTATCCAGGTAAGTTACTTTATTTTCAGCCCCGTTATTTAGCTTGGTTTGATCAAACTTCAATAATTAAATTTATGAGTAAATAAGTAAACGGAGACGTAGGGGTGGAGCAATTGGGACACGGGAGATTGGGTAAAGGTCCGGGAGAACTACAGGTCCTTCGCTACCTTCCTCCGCATACTGAAAAACCTTTTTTCCGAGTACTGCAAGCTTCATCCCTTTTTCCGCTACTCTGCAGCCAGATGTCGATGAAATTTCCTTCTCCGGACTATCCATCAGTGACCATCATGAACCAATTGTTAAGGATCCTCCAACGATTATACTGCCCTCTATAGGCCGACATCTTTGCCGTTGCGCAAGGGATTCCACTGACTGTCATAACACTTTGATCTTTGACTGCCCAAGAGCAAGGAAACTGCAATCCCAACATAAATACCAACTGGTTTTGAGAGTTGGTGAGGTCCATGCTGTTTTGCTCTCATTTCACGCTATCGCAAGTATCTTGGAATCATAGCACTGAAGCTTGGTCTTTATTCACCATCACCGTCGACATACCATCAATCTTACTGGAAAGCGTTTTAAGCGTGGTGTAGAGTACCATATAACCAATATCATGGCTGCTATACTGCCTCTTTGAAGCAACTTTGCAGCTAGAAAACTTTGTTATACTCATAATCCTTAAATTCACGAGCTCCACAATAGGCTTCATATCAGACAGGAAGATGTGGTGGGTGTCTTTGAAGATGTAAATCAATCGGCAGAGACCATCCCAAAGCGCACTTAGTCAAGACCGTCCGCAGAGGAAAAATTCTCCTGAGTTAGATGAAGCGTATAGAGTTTACTTTTATTCCAGCAAGTAGACAGGGAGAGTGGGAACTTGGTCTCGGGTTCTTGGGGAGCAATTCAAATACTACTTTGCTCCTGTTCTCTACAAATATGCTCGACTTGTACATTCCTTGACCAAATAAAGTTCCGTTTAAGTTGCACTGTCAAGAAACTGGGGACTCCTACAATCTGGTGATTTCTGTGACCAAGTCAGGCATTCCATTCACTAATCTGTTCGTGGACCAACATTGGAACAGCTTAACAGATTTTTTCTGTCATCCCCAGATGACTCTTCTCCTCAGATGGCCTTCTAATCCAACTGACAAGAGTAATTTTGTACAGTCAGGATGAGTCTAACAGGGAACCGCAAGTGACTCTCATGTACGACGAAACACCGGCTTATGCATCAAGCGGATGGAGTCCAACATGTACACGCTCCTTTATTTGCCAACATCCCTTTGTTCGACGATCCGTAAGATGGGATTATCCAGGTATGGTGAAGGATGTGATATCTTCGACAGATTTATTAGATAACTCACTGAAAGCTCATACACATGGCAAAAGGTCTGCTGCATTGATCCGGTCAAGTTGACATCAGAGGATTCGACTAATATAAAATGGTATACCACTGAAAACCCTGCTATCTCATATTGAAAACAGTCCACTGACAATTACTTGGGGAAAGCTCACTCCATGAATGATGAAGATATCTCAAGAGCTTAGTTGGCCTCCTCACGTAATTCCAACCAACCAGTGTGTAGGCTCCAATAATTGGTGAGCACTCACTCGAGGATGCAGACACCTTGATCCCAATGCATGTATTTGATGCGTTCAACGACGGAAACATCAGAGATATAAATGTATATTCGCCAGACACGATGTCTTCAATTTACCTCATGGATTTTGTGTTCAACCAACAGCCGTCCAGGCGAGCTTCACTATTACCGGACAAGCGAAGCGAAGAATTGACATACGTGTAAGTTTGGCAGCGTTTGGAAGTGAAAAATCTAGGTCTGTACTAGGTCTTCACGCTTTTTAGAGGTAACTGATTGGGGAGGTAATTGCCTGGCATATCTAAGAGTAGTGGATTAACGCCTAGATTCAACTGTGGACGCAATTTGTGTATTCCAGACTTTCGTGAGGATAGTTTCGACCTATGCAGCATGTTAAATGTTCTGAAACCTTTTTGTTCATGGTGTATATCAAGACACAAATGCAGCACATTTGCCAAGAACACTGCTCTGTACATGCAGTGACTTTGGTAAACAATTGATTACAACGTAAGTCCAGAAAGCTATCCTGACTCATCATCATCGATCCCTGTTTCCGTAGACGAACGTCGAAAACAGCATACAAAAATTTGTACATGGGTGCCTTTCTTCACTGATTGCTGGAATTTCACTTGCATCAATCAATATCTTTAGCAATTACATCAGTATCACTAACGTCTTCCTGTCCGGCTAGTTTTCCTTCAGGTGGTGTCCAGAAAATCAGGTAAGAGATCATGCTGACCTGCTAACTGGAGACGTCTCTTTGTAATGGTTCTTGCGTTGAGCTTTTGGTAATGTCCATCTCACTCCATAGATGAGTACACTCTCTACACATGCCCTTAAGAACTTAAGTTCTATCCTGACTGGGTAACCCATGTAGTCATGTTAACCTCTAATGGAATTTCAATAGACCTTGTCGTTTTCGTGTGGTGGAATGCCAAAAACCCAATCCTCTTCGCTTTTTGGTCCAGTTTTCATGCTAAAAGTTTTTTTTTGTGTGGTGTCTCTAAAAAGTGGATAACATGAAGTATTACTTTTTTTGCTTCACGCGAAATATTATGATTAATGCCCTGCCCTCAATCAGTTTCCGAAATAACGCAGTATGGTGAAAATAACTTATGTACTGAAAAGACAATCCATGATCAAGTCGGTATTTCAAGGATATGTGAAAATAATGATCTGTAATGATACTGATATTTGTAGTTAATTTCATTCATTAACATACATTATTAACAAAACATAAAAAATTGTCTAGTGGCGGCCTTTTGGGGGAAATCTCCATGGTGCTGAGTTTGCTCATGAAATAAAGGCATGCAGTGATTTGGATTATCATCATAGTCACTGCAATATCTACCATTTTTAGACTGCTTTATTCCTGGGATGCGGAGCTTTTAAAACAAGTGTATTAGATATGGCGGCCATTTTGAAATCCGAGGCGGCAAAGCTTAATTAGATACAAGTAAGCCAGTAATCCCTAGTATCACAACATAGGTATTACCACCATTTTACACTTCTTCCACGTTGCTCACACGTCAAGATACAGGACATAACATAAATTAATGGCGGCCAATTTTATTTTTGACATTTCAGATGGCAGCTAACCAAATCAGGTACAAGTAAGACGATGCTTTCAATGGAATCCCTGGTATCACAACGTGGGATTGCCACTATGTTACTCTTCTAAGTTGCTCCTAAGCGGAGATATGGACAAAAAATACTGAAAATTGCGGCCATTTTGAATCCAACCGGCGACTGAAGGCGGTGGTTGAAAACAATAGTGCACCTAAGATTTTGAAATCAGCACCCCAAAATTGCAAAGTAAGCTAATAAATCAAGTTTGGCCCAACATCCCACGGGAACACATAACAACTGCTGAGTATGGGAATTCCAGGAAATATTAAGAGTCAATTAGTAGGCCAAAGAATTTGTTTGTGTTAAGTCTGGAGGATTGGAGTTTCGTCATTTGTTATTTTAGGTCACTTTTAGGTGTATTACTATGTTTATTTTTTAAATCATATAATTAGTCTTTTTTTATGTTTAGAAAAGTTATTAGTTTAAACCAATTAGATTTTGTTTAAGTTCGTGGTTAATTATTCCTCAAGTTTTAAGCGGTCTGCGTGGGAGATAAATATTCGTGTCATCCTGCAAATAACATAACTGGGGAATTTAGAACAGAGGGTTAAATCGTTTTGTAAAGTAGAATAAGAGAGGACCCAACTATGGAGCCTGCGGAACTCCGCATGTGATGCATGATAGAGTCAGAGATGGTGTTGTTGTAAATGATTCGTTGGTATCTGCCAGTCAGATAACTTTCTCATACGTCGTTGGCAAGGCTCAATACCATAATCATAACAGGTTTGGAGAAAGAATTAGTGGTTAATGTATCAAAGGCCTGCTTAAAGTAAAAAAATAACGATTGTATGTATCTGTTTCAGTTTTGTGCATATTAGTGCGTACAGATGTTGATTCCATGAAAGTAGATCTCTGGGGCCTAGAGCCAAATTGCGTGAGAGAAAGCAGAAAAAGACTGTATTTTTTGGTGATAAAGTAAAGGTCAATGGCCCGATCGCTAATAGCATCGTCCCCAGGAGAAGCCCCAGATTTCACCGGAAGTGGATCAGTATTTTGGTATCAGAAGAAGCTACTATTTTTCTATATTACCCTGTGAAATCTTAGAGCCAAAGGGAGTTTGGTCGAAGTTGTTATAAGCGAAAGGTGCCCCATTGGTAGCACCAATATAGTTGACCAAGTACTATATGGGCTTCCAACAATCACGTTTTTGGCTTCTCGTTCAAACGGATTGAACTAAACCCGGCTCGAAATTGTGAAAGAATGGGGTTTTGGAGTGAAGGCCAATATATCAAGATTGAAAAACTTCATATCCTTAATTTGGGCCATCCCCCTTAAATAAAACGGACATAAACAACTTTTGCAAGAAGTAGAGTTTTACGCCAAAACTACGCTGTTTCCCTGCCGTGGCCCAGCTAAGTGAATATCCCTGCCGTGGACCGGCTTAGGTTGAAAGTGTGATGCCGTGGTCCTTTTTGAAAAGGTTCGCTGCCATGGCCCGGCAAGCACATAAAGAGCACACAAAACCAAAGTGAACCGGAACACCACCCACTGCCGTGGCCCCCGGCTAGGTTGAAAAGTTTCGCTGCCGTGGTCCTGGCGGGTTTGGACCGTGCGGTAGTCGCCACCAATTCTGTCGCCAGGGAATCACCGGAGCTTGCTAAAAAAAAATGTGCGGCCACCTGCCGGTTTCCGCAAGCAAACTTAAAAATAGGGTTTTGAAGGGAAAAATTATTATACATTAAGAGATACCAGGGCTGGCACGGTTTCTAAGTTATGATGCGGTTCAGTGGGAAAGTGTTTTCGGATGAAGAAGTGGCTGCGACCAAGACGATACATATGTATTGGTACTTGTCATTCAGCATGCAGGCGTCGTACGGCAGTGGGAATTTGGAAAAATGAAGCGGACCAGTTACACGCACGTAGGGGCCGATTTCCGGCCTAAAGGATACGGAAGCGGTCCGCTTCCGGACTTAGTTCAAGTTTTCAAACTCAAGTTGGCGATTAGATCTTGGGACAATTTCCCGCTAAAGACTGAGTCAATGGTCGGCTCTGGACTTTTTCACTCTTAAGTCATTTTTTTAAAAGTGGACGTAGTCAATTTTTCGAAAGCGGACCTTTTCCCTTTTTTCAAATCTATATATTTGGTCAACTCTTCAAAAATTGGATTTTAGTGAAAGGCCTGCGGACGCATGCAAACTTTACCGGAAATACT
>JAMKCH010015799.1:0-23848 GCA_023653785.1 Ophioderma brevispina
GGCCTGATCAACTCCCACGGGAAAGTGGGTATCTGGGTAGGGTCCCTAGGAACCCCCCCCCCCCTTGGAAACTAAACGGAAGTTTTTTTTGCTTGGGGCACGAAGTGTAAATGGTAAAAGAGTTGCTATTTTTGTTCTAACTTTCTGGCTCTTAAAATCTATGCTAAACACATTTTTGCACCTTGTCAGAAAATATAAAATTTCTCCAATTTTTTAATTTTTTAGTTTTGAAATTAATTGGAGAATAAAAGATATATTTACACATAAAAGTAACATACCCAAAAACAGAGTGGCATTTAATAAGAGGGCTAGAGACTCCAGGTAATTTGTCGGAAAACTTTTAAGTTTGCCGTTATCAACAAAAATGGTCTATTACATGGTATGATATTCATACTAGATTCGTACTCCTTGATATTAAAACACAAAGGGTACAAAGGAACGGTGTCCAAAACAAGGTTTGCGTGCCGTGGTAATAAATTCGGCGTGTGTTTTCTTGGGTTTAACGTCATCTCCGCTTCGTCTGCTGAATTAATTGTCGCCGGCGACATTAGGATTAATCGGTAGGTTGAACCGTAAGCGCGCTGAGTTGGGCTTAATAATTTAATGTGAGGGCTAATGAATATTTAAAAAACTTTACAACCATTGCAAAAATGTCAATTTTAAACATCTGGGGCGCACTTTTTCAAAATGTGCCGGTCTCTTTAAGTCGTTCTGCAACGCCTACAGAATATGACATTTTTAATTTTAACGATGTGCTGTTAAAGATAAAAGTTTTTTATTTAACAATATGCTTTTGTTAAGATAAACAACGTGCCTTCAAAATGTGCGGCAATCGTGGTGCAAATTGGCAAAGTGACGATTCGTCTGGAACAAACGTCCCAAATACCTTTCAATTATGAGTGGCGAAAAAACTTTTAGATGACGGACCGCAGCTATCTCTTCGTTGTTAAGTATGTTCCCGATTTGCCATTGCAAAGTATTTGTTTCTTTTCGCCGTTATAACTAAATTCTGAAAAACCATGAACCGCTTTGGCATTTTAATGGCTTTAATATGCTATATTTCACAGAGAACTAACAGGGAGTGGTAGACTGAAGGTAGAGCCAGCTACATCAAAATGTGTTTCACTATATTGAGAACACTGTAGTTGACGCATCTGTTTCTACAAAAACTATATATAAAATATGTATTTTCAGTTTGATTATTCTTTAAATGTGGTGTAGGTGAAACGCTGAAGAAGTAGCGTTCGTTACTGTCCCGGCTTTTATTAAGCATCGTTGTATATTTGATAACTTTATATTTGGAAGCATAATCTTTTGTTGTACGTTACTGTTTGTAAAACATGCTAAATTTGGTAAACAATTTGATTTGGATATTACCGTCATAAAGCGCACTGGCATATTTTCACAAAATGAAAATTTCATTCAATTTGCTCTCAAATGGCAGTCTAGGCATTGGAAGAATAAAAGATTGTAAAAAGAGACGTTTTACACAAAAAATAACATACTCAAATACAGATAGGGACATTAATACAGGTGCAGACACCCAGCGGACACTGTAGGCTAATTGTAAGTTTCAAACTTTAATCAATAAATGTGTATATTACTATAAATCGTAGACTCGAAATCATTGATATTTAAACTACAAATGTCACAGACCGGTCAAACAGGGTAAAGCGTGGGAAACAAAAAATGGCATACGGCGGATTGTTGTTCTATGTTAAACGCCATTTCCGGTCGTCGCGTAATTATGTCGCCGGCGACATTACTTATAAAAATCCGCTCTTGTTTACCCACAAGGCCGCTTGATTGGTCTTACATTTCATTTCAGGTGCGAGGGGCAATGTATATAAAAAAGCTTTAAACATGCAAAAATCAATTTGGAAAATCTGAAGGGCGCACTATTTTTCAAGTTCCAGTGTCTCTTTAAATCTTACGTATTCTTACCCTACTTAATTTAATAGCAGACGATTAGGTCTGTACTTTGAAGTTGTCTTTGAAAAGAGATAGATATTATTTTTTTTATCTAATAGATAATACACGATGATTATGTATTTGGCATTAATTTTGAAACAAACAGATCAAAAGATATAACGTCAAAGTTCAAAATAAATACATAAACCATAAATTCAAAATTCAAAGACAGCAGTGATTGTAGGAGTGGTATAAGGTAATAAGATATGGGAAAAACACATTTATAGCCTTATCAGTTGATTTTTGATAGGGCTGACTCAGAGATTTCTAATAGAATTTTGTGGGTATTAGGTGGAATTATTCCCTTCAGAGGGGAAAGATAAAAATCACAAAATTGAAGTGAGGAAAACATTACCGTTTTTCTATTGATTTGTTTTGTTTGACACCAATCGGAGTACATAATTTAAACAAATAAAGCCATTAAGTGGGACTTTTGGGGAAAGGAAATTTCAGAACATGGGTTAATTGGAAGGAAAATTTGGTAAAAAGCAGTTGCCAACACTTATGAAGCTAGGCTTAAAAACATGAATGGAAAGATTATTAAAGTCAACGGTGGATAACCAAAACAAGGAATGTTCTTATCAAATGATGGGAAGGTAAATAAAGATAAATTGGTGCGATGTGCCAATGAGAAAAGAATATTGAAATTTTCTTTAACTGCAAAAAAATATGATAAATCTGGCGTTGTTAATGGAAAACTAAACAATATGGGTATTCCTAAAGATGTATCAGTCCACTGATGTGTATTTAGTGTATCGAAAGATGGCAAGAATTTCAAATGCATATGCAAACCAAATGATTTCAATGCAAAATCAGTGCATAGTAAACTTGAAATAGGAGTTATCCAAACATGTTATTTCTTTCAGGACAGGAAATGATATATAAGGCAATGGAACGTAAAAACTTGCTAGCTTCAATGTAGTTTATTTAGGAAGTGATGTTGAATTATTGATTATGGGTTATGGTTGCAAGTTGTAAAAACAGTGGTTGATAGGAATAAGAATTAAAAAAAAAACAATCGGCGCTTCATTCAAAGTTATGGTCGAAAAATAAACTTCGCAAACTTAAATCGCGTTGTGGGTTATGTATTTTATCGTTTCATCAAACTGCGATATTTAATTTTATAAATTTTAAAGTTCAAAAATAAATCAGCTTTGGGATCCTAAAGTCCGAGTGTGGTCGAAACAAAAGCAATAAAAAGGTATTACTTTTTTCAATTTTACAAGATGTAGTTTTTTTTTAGCCTTGTGAAGGGCGTGGGAATTCCGTTTTTAATTAAAATAGTCGACTAGAAATAAAGATAGGGTCACCTAAAATGCCTTAAATTCCAAAGTTGGAGATTAATCGAATTGGTTCATTTGATCCAGTAAACATTTAAGCACCATAGGATAACAGTATTGTACAAAAATGTGCACCTTCTCTTTTCATTCGCCTGGAGGGGATATATCGGAGGGGTGAACAATACAGACAGGACGTAACTACACTTTTGGGTGATTTTATGGGTTTTGGTACCAAATAAGAATTCTGTAACACTACAGATCCTGAAAAAACCATGAAGCTTATCTCAAGTCTACTTCCTATTGCCTATATAAGCAAAATAAACACTTCAACCACACTCCATGGTGCAACCACTTTGTTTACGAACAGAAAGCCTTAAATCTGAGGTTACGGACCTTCGTGATGGAACTGTATTTGCCAAACACTGAGTGAGGCTTCATAGCTTGACAATTGCAAGATTTCCACAGCTTTAGCTCCCTATCCCACTTATATTGATGATGGTGTTAAAACCTTCCAAAGGGATGAACATGCTTAAACCTCTGATTGAAATTAAAAGTGTCAATCGTAGGGCATGGTTGAAAAATGTAATCACAAGATTACCATTTCAGTTATCGTCAGAAGGACGTAACTCAGGCACTTAAAAAGAAATATAAAGAATTTCTTTAATTCTGCTGTTCATAATTAAAAATGTTCTTTGTTTACTAAAGTTTATATCCTGTTGCTTACAGTACCATACTATGAGCTTTATGAGATGTTACATTTTGAGGTACTGATAGATTTGTTAGTAGGAAAATATTAAACATCACATTTCTCCAAAAGCGTATTTTGAGTTAAGGGCCTGCTGATTGTCAGACCTCGATATGTTAAAAAAATTCAAAAAGGAGTGGAGTTTTGGACGTACCTCAAATATGAGGGGGGGTGCTAATGACAGAGTGGCGCTCGCGCAAACTTTTGAGGTCTGCTTGTTAGCCATTGTCATGACTGTTACACTGTTAAAAATGTACATTTATGTGATCCAGGATTTTATCCTTTTAAATTGTACGGTTAAACCTCACCTAATTATTCAAAAATTCTTACGCTTTATACATCACATAATATAAAATTACAATTGGAAAGCAGAAAAAGGTAATAAACAGTGGCGTAACAAACTAATACTACCACATTTGGAAAAAAAGTAGTAATTTATACGCTGACCGTATTATATTTTCCGTATATTACGTTCTGTTGTTACTTACTTTGTTTTAAGGTAAGAATACGAAACTATTGAAAATCGTGTTACCGATAAAAATGCTGTTAAATTACATCGTAACTACGTCATTAAAAAAAGGCAAAATCTTCATTTTCCCTATCATTTTTAAAAATAGTTAAAATACTCTGTCTCCTTTGGGGTATATTTAGTGTAATTGAATAAAAGTAGTACACACACAAATTATACGAGTATATATTTTACTATAGCTATATAGATATATATATCTATTTAAATTTTCGCATCTGCTCTCAGTAAAGTCATGTAGCGTATAGTGGATAAGGTTTAGACTTGTAATCTAAGGGCCCTGGGTTCGATATATGTAAGGTACATGTATTAAGTTTATTTCATATGATAATTAAAGTAATTGGTGTGAATCAGAATGTGTACATTACCGTCGTATTAAAACAAAGTGTATAAAATGGTTTTAACTATTTATTCTTCAAGTTTTCCCTTCCGTTTGTTTGATATGTCTTTTCTCAAAATTTTTTACTGAATATAACTTTTTTACAACCAACGTGGTGACGTAATACAACGTTTGTATGAATGCCATAGCACAACGTGGAAAATTTGGTCAGGATTGTAATAACGTTTTAATTTCTTAATATTGTTTTTAAACAATTCAAAACCAACAACATATACGTTGAGCTGAGATTTACGCCGTTATTTTAACGTACCCGCAAAGGTTTTTTTGTTATTAAAACAGGCCTTCATTTTTACGTCTGCAGGTAGTGCACGATCCAGCTGCAGTAAATGCATGTTTTTTAACAGGTTTATTTTTAACAGGACATACGAAATAACGGACGTTATTTTTATTTTTTAGGTAACTTGCAAGGAATTAAATAATTTGTCGAGTGTACGGACTCAAACATTTTGCTGGTTTGTCAAGTCTAGTATGGCTGTAATAAACATGATTTGATATCGATCAATAGATACACGATCGATACATTTGTAAATATGTATATGTTAAACACCTAACTCACTTAAACATAGTAGTGATGGGAAAGAAAAAACGGAAACTTTGGACATGATGTGGTTTGTGTCAAGTCTACACGGAGCTAGAAAGCATTCAATATTTGGGTTGTTGATTGACATCATTAATGAAACCATTGATTTGGCAGAGAGTAATAGAAAATCCAGGTGACTGGGGTGAATCTTTTTTTCTGGCCCTATTTATTGAAATGGAATATCCCCGTAAGATTTGTAGTAGGTTATCCATCTCATTTCTTGGGACCTTAACTTTCAAACTCGACAGAGAAAATACGACAATATCACGCCAAAGTCAATTCGAATTCACCAAAGGACCAAATTTCAGCATATGGTGACCAGAAATATTTTTAGGTTCTAAGCAGCACTGAACGAGATTTTTGTTTATCGGTATGGCTGATAAGTGTGCAATTCGATGGAAATTGATGATAGAAGATGTCAATTTCCCCATTTGGCTGTCCTAATGTCATATAATTTAGAGAAAATATATACCATACGGTCATCTATTAACATACTTTTATTAATATACCTCGTGCGTACTAGTGATTAACTTTCAACACTTAGGCCCAAGAGATGAATAAGATTTTTTCGTTGAAAGAGGATATCCCCAACCATTATATCTCACTATCTTCCGTCTTTGGTGATCCTTCCAGAAGCGGTCTGCATCTACCACACCACACTTCAATCATCATCATCATCATCACCGCCGCCGCCGCCGCCGCCTAGCATTTTTTATGGCACTGTACAGAGATACCACCTTACCACAATACTTAAAATACGAAGCCAACATACGAAGTAAAAGTTACATGATTCCTAATAAGTCCATCGCGACTGGACGATTTCTACATTATGAAACCTTGAGGGCCTCAATGAAAACCCTGAGAAGCAGAGTTGTTGAAAATACGCTGCTTTACATTTCCTGTTAACCAACAATCGGGTGCTATGTTCAGCAATTCTCGCTCTTAATTTTACATTCAGGCTTTGTAATGTTTTCTGTCATCCTGAACTTTCTCGTTTGAGATTTAACGCCAGGGCCACCTTATTTTGGCTCAAAAAAGCGAAAGACTATCTAACATACATTTTAAAAAGAAATGTTTTTGTGAAAAAGAAAACATACTGACATATTTGAAATCGGTGACGATGACGAATATTTGGTAAGTATATTTGTTTTCAATCTTTTCTTCTTTGTTGTGCATTCCAATCACTCCCATTTCGCGATTTCAGTACTATAAGTTACAATTGCGTGAGAGAGCGTTCCTAGCAGTTAGGGTGCTTGCCTGTAATGCAAATTTAACAAAACTTCCCGGGTTCGAATCCCGGTTGGTTCTCTACTGGGATTATTCGGGTACTCAATTCTGGATTTGATATGTAACGTCGTATACCAGCTATTGAATCAATACAGAATACCGCTTTCCTCCAGGTTCCTAGGAATTGGGCAAATGATCCATGAAAGCATCCCGTCCTTCGGAAGGAACGTTAAGCCTTCGGTCCCGTGTACAGAGATTCACAACTGTAGGCATGTACATCGCATCAGTGTCGAATAAAGTAGGGTAAAACCCCTGACTGGTCCCAATCCGCCCAGTCTCAAATAAAAAGCAGGCCATGTTAGCGTGTCCGTATCATGGATACACGCGGCTGCGGTTGAGCTTACTCAGCTGGAATAAATCCTGACACCACCACAGCCATTACCAATGATTTGTTTACGATAAGAGAAGCTACATTTGGGTCACTTCACCTCATATGTAAAATGGAATCTCTTTAACAACTCCATTTTATGAAATAGAGTGCAGAACCTCTGTACTTTCATATGTTACAAATTTAAATGCAAGCCACCCTCGATGTAATATTTTAGCCAATTTTAAGCCACCGACTTAAGCGTTAAAAAGGTTGATAGTTTATTTGCCTCGTGAGAATGTTTTTCCGACAACATTACATTGTAAAGTTTGACCTTATTTTAATTTTATATGAATAACATACTGGGTATTTTTTTATGCACAATGGTTCAGTTCCGGCGTGGCTCATTGTTAACATTTTGGCCCATGTTTTTTAACCACTCTTGTCTAAAATCCGCCATATGGTAATATTTTGAACATCACATGCATACATTGTGCTGTTGGGAATTGCGTTCAAATGACACCTAAAATACATCAAAAGTTTAAACTCTACCTCGTCCCTGTTTTTTTACCAAGAACTGTAATATTTAACGTGTTAACATATTGACCTAAAAATTGCAATTTAGAGACAAATAGTCTTTTAGAATTCTGAAAAAAAAACAAAAGGTCTGATTGGCTTTAATGAATAAGGCCTGCTAATTTCCTAAAATATGCTGATGACATATACATTCATTTTCAGCCTATTACCAATGACCGACCAATTCACATCAACAGCGTTATGGCCTAGAAATCTGCAGAACTCTGTAAGTCGGCACCTTGTATTACTCTTCATTGCGTGGTTTTTATTATATTTTTATTAGCCTGTTCTTTATAGAAATGAGATGACATGTTGACTTGACGCCGGCCAACGAACCAACACTGCCCGGCATATGCGTGCGCACCCCATTGTCTTGTGCTTTTAAAATTCGCGCTCAATCAGGCGTGGAAGGTTTATTGAATACTAACGGGATGGGCATAATTCTTCGCAACGCTCTAACATGTCAGTAGACCAGAGGCTAACTTGTGTTTGTAAATCAAATTGATGTCACCTCATCTAGAAAACCTATGAACATATTGCGATTCACATATTAGGTACCTTCAAGGAGTTCATCTCGCACCATTGCCACAGATGTCTTCAGTTATTTTGAACTGAACATAAACTATTTCATTTTTCTATCAAGTGACCTTTCACAAAACAAGATGACGTCTGTTACCAGCCCACAAAAGAAAACACAAAAATAAAAAAAAAAAAAAAAAAAGTCAAAACGAAAAAATTTTCGACCCAAATAAAGAAGACCAAACCAAGGTAAATATTTCAGGACTTGCGTCAATTAAAGGAACATGTAAGGTTAACATATGCTTAATTATCTGCCCATAAACAGATACAATTTTGCTGGTTTGTGAAAAAATAATAATAGTTGATTCCTGAGACAGTAGAACCAGAAATTATTTTCCTATTTTGTAAATTTTGAATGAATTATGGAGACATTTTACTAACGATAAAGAACATCAAGTTGTCCCATATTAGTACGAAACAGTAGTAATTGCATATCAACCTTACGATAAGAGTTGACAAATATATTCAGTACAGAATCGCACTTTTCAACTTTGAATTTATAAAGGCAATGTCATTAACAGTTTTCTATTTCACGTTCCATTACTTCGACCTTTGAAAACGACGCATTCCATGGTGGTTGGGCCAACTACCACTTGTAAGTTAATAGAAACACTCTCAGGACAGAGCAGTGTGCGGCGCCAGACCTCTTTTTCTGGGGGTAAAACGGGCACAGTGAAATCTTGGGGGGCAAAGTGCATTCGGGGGAAAAAATGAAAATTTGGAAATTTTCCACCAATTTTGCCCCAATCCTTCATTTTTCTTTCGACCGGGGGGGGGGGGGGTAAGAAAAAAATTTGGGGGTCGCCCCCCCCTGGCGCCGCCACTGGGAAAGAGCAACCTGCTGCCTAGCGCGCACTTGCGCTTGAAACCGAGGGGAACTGTACCTTAATGAAATACTCTACAAAATTGTATTTGCAGCATACTCTTTATGAGTCATTTTATTAGAAATACTCTCTGAGAAATTACCTTTCTTAGGTAAAAATGAGTAGTCTAGAAGATAGTAAACTATATAGTAAGCTTCTAATAATATCCAAGAAATATAACAAAATCTCCCCCAATGTATGACCGCCTGATAGAGTACATGCATTTGACACGCGTGTATTGCAAATCCAATAAAGACCATAACAGCTCATAAACCACTAGGAGCATTATTTTCGAGTGTTTTTCTTTGTTTTCGCGTAAATTATATTCGCGAATGTACGCAACCTCAATTTTAATATGCATGCGGCATTTATGCCCCGATTTGAATATGCATCCGTGCATTATAAACATAGAATTAATAATGCACGCCATCACCATGCTTTAACTTCCCCCTCAAGTGAAGCGCTTGAACATTTCACTTGCCATGGTAATGTAATAATACCAAAGCCAGAACGTTCATTACCACAACCTCCCAGGTTATGTGCTTTACGAACGGGGAAAGAATCAGACTAACACTCACTATAGAGTCTATACCTTAAAATAGAAATCTTATTTCTTATGGTGTTAGAAACAAGCAACTTTAACGGCAGTGGTCCTACAATTGTCTATTTTAAAATCTGCGGTGTTAATGACCCGATTTGACCTATACAAATAGATGCGATACATTAAGAACTCAATGAATAATTATCGGCATGTAAATCACTGCGCTTATTCATCAAATCCTATTGGCGAAGTAAGATTGACTAATCGTCAATCGCTACGTTTATTGATCATAGCAATTATGTCAAAAGCTAACCTATTTTTGAGCTGGTAACTCATCGAAGTTTCAATCAATACTACATTGTATAACTTGTTCATCCCCTCCTCTCCCAATGCTTGCTGCTTTATGCAAGTCAATCCCTTTGTGGAAAGGTTTCGTATAACTACGATATTTCTATTTATAATTTTTTAAGCCGGTTCTCCAAATATATCAGAAAAAATTATTACTATGTTTTATGTTTTGCTGGTGTGTAAAATAATGCTCATGTGGTTTATGACAGATAAGGCATTAGTTGAGTGCATTCGGGGATATAATTGCATCTTGGAGGCATTAATAAAGTAATATATGGATAAGCGGGGCCACTGTGAGCACTCGCGCTAAAGCGCTCGTGCTCACAGTGGCCCCGCTAATGCATATGTTAATTTATTATCATCAGCATGCAATTATATCCCCGAATGCACTCCACTAATGCCTTATCCTATACAGAAGGTATTGCCGCAACGCGTTTTAAAGCAGCACTCCTGCAAAAATTTCACAACGCGTTTGCGGGTTTGTCGGCCAAATAGATCCACAACGCGTTGCAAAGTATCTAGCAATGTGTTTGAATGTCTTGAATGTGTTTTGCATGCTTAGAGAGCTTTCTAGAGAGAGCTCTGCTATAAATAGTTGGGATTCCAGGTATTGTGCAAAGCAAGATGCAAAATTTCTCAGAAAACGTCATGAGTGTATTCTCTTTATTTGAAACAAGACTATATAATTATATTGTGATAAGTTATGAGGAAGGCTATGTTTAGCGTAATAAGTGAACCGTATAAATACGTCGCATACATCTTAATATTATTTCTTATTCGTAGGATCATTGTGAGATCATATTCCGAAATTGCGCCCTTGTCTGTTGGAACGAAATGCATTTCGTGGATTGACCGCCATGTGAAGATGTAAGTCGGACTGTTGTCGTAAATGTAGAGGAATGGGAGTTCGAATGACCTCTAGTTTGAAACATACTGTTTAAAAGGAGTTAGGAATACCTATTGTTTTCACATTTTCTCAAAGAGGCACGTTCCCAGACGTGGATTGCAAAGATCGCACAACGGATACCCGTACTTGCTAAATCGTTAAAACTGTACCTTGCTTTTGAAATGTCAATGTAATGGCCCATCAAAGAAGATTTTTCGTTCACTTATCGGCGCAAAGACACATCTATATTGAAATATGTATTGCGTTTTGAAGCATATAGATCTAACTATATAGCTCTCTTTTGTTATAAAACCCGATGCACTTTGACGATAAACAAAACAAATCTATTGCCTTTTTAATCATAGAACCGGTGGTAAGAATTTGTATGTCCCCATATCGATTGGCCCCAGACCTGTTTAGTTCCATCCATTGTACGAATAAAACGTGACCTTGATTAAATAATGACTTTACTACAGAGTTCTATGGACTCATAGGACGCTCACGTATATCGGCCTCTCTAGTTTTTGACAAAGAACCGATAATCATGACCAGAAAATTCGCTGTATAGTTTCACGTAATAGGATTCGTTTCCCCTGCAATCGGGCCAAACCATCTAGGCACAGGACACCTGCTACACAATGAAATTTTTGAATTCCCCTCGCCGTAAGCTTTGTGATTGTTTGGGCACCCATTGGCTGGTGCAAACTAATCCCTATTCGTGGCCTTCTACTACGCGAATTCTAGGATGTGAGTTCAAAGCCCATCTGTCTATTGTATTCTTCATGGTTCTGTACGTAGCATAACCATGTCACGGTTTTTTTCCGTATATGTTAACGTGTAAGCTAGGGCACTCTGATATGGTGCCTCAGTTTTCTCACACCGGTGTAAAAGGAGATATGGTCCGCCCGGCGCCATAGTCTGGATCGACTATGGCGAATCGAGTGCCATATTCTTTACCGGTTTAGGTGGACTATGAGTCCGGTGGACTAATATAATATAATAATAAAATATTAAGATTTAATCATACAATCAAAATCGATACATTTAGCAATAAATATCTATATAAACAAAAATGCAAACATGTATTACAGCTGCAAAAAATCCACTTTTTTACAGATATGTTTGACACCCGCGATGTGTTGCTATTTTCCACAACTAAAAGGATGTACATCATTGGAACCAATGCCACCTTTATTTAACTGCGGTAGTCTCATGCAGAATACTTTACTTCGAATATTTATGTGGATTTTAGGTTTTAGTTCAATTTTTGGAAATCTATTTGTACTTATTGTTAGGCTTAAGGAAACCACAAAATCCGTAAACCAAGTAAACAAACGGCTGTATTTCAAGTTTGGCGCTTCGGATTCCCTAATGGGAGTGTATATGATAATTTGGCTTCTGCTGATTTTACTATGATGGCCAATTGAATACTTCCGCAAGTCTGACCAGGTGAGAACGGGAAAATGCTTGTAAATTGACTGGTTTCGGCCCTCCTTGATAGCGAAGCCTCTGTTTCTTCTTAACATTAATAAGCATCGATCGCTTCCTGAGCGTAGTTTCCCATTTAGTCAGGTCAAACTACGTGCGAAATCATCCAGGTTTCCGTAGGGTTACTTTGGGTTCTTGCGCTGATCTTGGCTTTAATACCAGTATTATTAGCAGGACCTGAATCAGATTTTTACGACCTGTCCGATGTTTGCATTGGCTTACCCTTAATAACAAGACCAGCAAGCTTTAAAATTGAAACTAGTGGTGTAAGTGACGAGCTCGCGTTTGATTTACCTGTAGCAAGTGACTCGAGACCAGCCTGGTATTTCTCCATAGCAATATTTCTTGGACTTAATTTGGTCTGTTTTGTCGCCATTTTTATTTGCTATATTTTCATTCTTTCGATAGCTAGACAATCAGGAAAAATGGCAGGTCGGAAGGAAAGCGTCAAAGATGAGATGAAGATGGCAATTAAAATGGCTGCTATTGTTGGGACTGATTTTATTTGTTGGTTTCCTGTTATAATGATGGGATTATTGTCTCAAACTGGCGCAGTGGTCATTCCTTTGAATGCTTATGTGTGGTCCGTTGTGTTCATTTTGCCTATCAATGCTTCATTAAATCCATATTTGTACACGCTTGCTACCCTGATATCAGATCACCGGAATAGATCTAAGAAAGGATTAGAATCAAAAGGAACTATTTCAAGTACAGTTGCGTCAGTAAGTCGAGGTTCTACAGTTAGAGTAAGCAGTGCAACAAGCGGTGCCCAAATTTCCTCTGTAAAAAGAAATAATGAAGAAAACCCGATTTAGTGAGGGGATTATTTCGATTTTACAAAGCTAAGGAATATTGAAACGTTTATTTAATACAATGCGACATCAGCAGCTCGTGGTAAGGAATGAAGCGGACGCCCATCTCTATAGTCTTCAAGAGAACGGATGAATTTGAAACGTTCCGCATTATAAAGCCACATGCTCAAAGTTTACCTTTTGCTGGTTTTCTAAAAACTCCACTTTACATAAATTTCCAAAAAGTCCTTTTTATGTAAAATTATAATACAGGCTTCAATGGGTAATTGAAATGTCCAAATAAAAACCCTTCCCCCAAGAACCACAATGTCGCTTTGCAAGGATGTGCACTGTATTATTTAGCAACATATATGTGAATGGCATTCTAGTTCGTAGGGGGGAACCTTTGTTTTGGCATTTTTGTTTTCTTGCGGGGGGGGGTCGATCCTAAATGGGAATTGCCAAAAACACAACCTATTACATACATAAAAACAACAAACTATTACATACATACCTTGCCACATACACAATGAGGTCAGGCATGCTAATCTACCAGGGCTCAGTTCAGTAACATTGGATTTGGCACATGTAAACAACAGCTGACCATGCGTAGTTCCTGGGTATCATAAATCATATTAAAACACAGGTATGTAATTTGATCGATATAATGGTATTAAACTGCGCCAAGGTATTTGAGATAGTGAGTTAACTTGCTCGTGATATAAATAGCGCGTTCATGGGCCAGCGTTTTGGCCATGTGTTGTATTCCAGAGTCTCTCGATGTAAAGACGGTTATGTATTCCTAATCTAGCAGTAATAAGCTGATAGGTATTTGGGTATTGTTATAAAGGGCTGCCTTATGTAGCCTCTTTGTACGTAAGGAAGTACAGAAAAAAAAAGGTCTATCTATTCGTACTTACAAGCTCTATAACAAAGGCAGCTATGCAACATCTTCGTTCTTCTATAAGTAATAATGGTCATACAAAATGGATGTATGCTCTAAGCTTTGAGGAATTTTTATGCTTTTCTTTGCTATTAAAAGTCGGGATCTCGCCTTTTTTTAGGCGGTAGACACCAGTCACAAATGCATCTTTGTTTTCACAATACAGTATATAGGAGTGATTACCTAACACTAAAAATTTAGAGACAAAATGGGGTCATATTTGAATTTGAAAAAAATTACTGATGGTGGCTTTAAGATGCGGGTCATTGTGTTATATTCCAGAGTCTGCTTGCATACAGACGGTTATATACTCCAAAACTTGCGGCATAAGCTAATAGTTGATGAGGCTTGAATTTTTTGGAAATACCAATTGACTAGATTGTAATAAACATTCCCCTTTTGTTGACGGCGGGTAAAAGAATCATTTTTTTTGGGCCAGAATGGATTTCACAGGGAAACAAAATCCATCGCCCCCCTGTTTCTCGTGAAAGATTATTACTATTGTTAACACATAAAAATATGAATAAATGATTGGATAAAAGCTAAACAACTCATGAATAAGTTAATACCTAAATAAACTCTTAAACGAACTTTATTGTAATAATCTAAATAAGTTTTAAAAATAATCCAAACAGCTCTGGAAAACAATTAAAAAGGTAATCCTAGCAAAAAACCTAGTGTAAACCCTACTTTAATTAAAAATTCACATAATGACAATACGGTAACATTAAGATAACAATAATGCTAAAGCAGCTTCAATGAGTTTAATTCTTACTTCACCAGTATAGGTAGAACTCTTGCTTCTAAATTCAGAATAACGTTCCATTTTTTTACCAAATTGACATTGGACAATAATGTTAACCGAAAGCAGACCCTAATCATTTAAATTTACCATGATCACTGATGATGATGTTTTATTTAAATGTATAGTGAACATCACCTAATAAAGCAGCTGGATTATTAGATGATATAAACACCTCACTTTTTAAAATTGGCCTCGCCTATATTGTCATTACTCTTGCAATTTATGTTACAGTAATCTTTCACTTTCAACATCAATTTTTCAATGATTGGAAAAATGCTAAGGTGACACCTATTTTTAAGTCTGTGATGCATGCAATGTAGAAATTATAGACCCATTTCAGTATTATCTGTAGTATCAAAGATTCTTGATGAAATATGGTTTAATAAATTGTATTAATTTCCTAAAATCACATGATATTCTAAGTGAGAGAGTGCCACAATCTGGTTTTCGAGCCAATAATTCCACTGCATGATTACCAATTCTTTTTACTTGACTTCAAGATTATTTACTCAAGAGAACATTGATAAAGTTTGCAATTGTGAGGTATCTTTTTAGACTTGAAAAAGGCATTTGTACATGTGAACCATGTTGAACTTTTATATCCAGAAAAATAACAGGATTATGGTATTCAAAAGAATGAGCGAAATGGTTCCAATCGTATTTATTTAAGTCATCGTAAAACAGGTTGTTTGTATTGATTTCTTGATTCTGTACTATCGGGATTTTAAAAACACATCGATATAGGGCTTTGGTTTCCACAAGGAGTATTTTAGGTCCTTTTACTCTTTATGATATTTAATAAATCAAACTCCCAAGCTCTGTTAATTGCAACGAATATGTTATGGCAGAGGTGATACATCCTTTTATGTAAATCTAAGGATCCAGATATTCTGGAAATGGAACAAAATATGCTTAATCACAAACTCAGGGTATTTACTAAAACTGTGTCTCTGAAAATGAATTATACTTTAATATTAAAAAGACAAAAAAGACACAAAGTATCGGTTTTTGGTTTTTTCACCTCATATGTCAAGCCCAAATTAGAATTTAATGTTTAAATATGGCGGATAATGTTCTTGAACATGTTAAAGATTCAAATACGCGCTCGGTGTTACTTTAATCCTCCACTTTCATGGACCCCCCACATCCCCACATATCAATACCCTTAATCAAAGGTTTCAAAGAAAATTGGGTAGTAGGTAGACGGGTTATAAATGTTTGTTACCTCAAGTTCTTGTCATTGCTTAGTAATGCATTGGTGTTGCCTTTCATTTGATTATTGTAGCAGTGTTTGGACAAAACAGTTCTATAAAAAACCCAATTTAGCATCTCTGCAAATTCAGCACAATAAGCTTGCCAGGATTATATTAAGTGCTGATAATATTACACCAATTGATGACATGTTATAAAGGCTTTGCTGTGGTCCAGAACTCACAAACGCTGGGATCTGCTTTTGTTACTGTTGTATTTTCCCAAATGTTAAACAAATCTTGCACCTACTACCTGAGTCAATTTTTGTGTATACGTCCTCTCAGCATTCATATCCTACGATGATATCAGGAAAGTGGATCCTAACTTTCCTAAGATAACTCCAAATTTCAGGAGTATGTACTTTTCATTATCGTGCTGTTAAACTTTGGTGGAAATAGCACCAATTGATATTAGAATTAATATCCATAGTACAAATATGTAATTACGTTTCAAACATATTTGAAACAACTTATGTTGTAATTTCTATTTTCATGAAACTCTTAATTGTAAGGGTTAAGTAATTTGTTATTCCAATGATTTGTTTGTGCAGGAGGATCATTTTAAAAATTGTGTAAAACTTGATAACAAAGTGTATAATACTTAAACAGGGCCCTCAGGGAGAGCCAGTACTAAATCACTGATGAGGCACTCTGTATAATAAAATGTAAATAAATAAAAATAAATAGGTATTGGGGTATTTTAATAAGTGCTGTCCTCATGTAGCCTCTTTGTAGCTTATTAGGGGACAAAAATCAAAATGCCTATCTGGGCTTCACTTTTTAAAGACCCCATAACAAAGACAGCTATTTACTTACAACATCTTCCTTTGCTTCCATGCTCTAAGCTTTGCGCTTCCAGAGAGAGCCCACGGCCTGAATTTTCTCATTTTTTCTTGATACACGTGTATTTTGGGAGAAAAAAAACACCCTTGCGTAGTACATGATAAAGAAGTTGTAAAACACAACACCAAAATTGATGGTGAGAAATATAACTTGATGATTATAGAGGGCCTACTTTTCTCCTTATCCCGTAGATGTCCTTTTAGAGCAATTCTTGATATTGGGTGGAAATTATTCTCTGAAAGAATTCTATCCAAAATATCATTTATGATATAATTTTGTCGCGTGGTTTATGGTGTGATATGGTGTGTAGGATGTAAGAAAAAACACTTAGGCCCGTGTATTTCCAGAAACTTGTTTAGCTAAACGCGCTTATGATTATTTAGCTTAATTAAAACTGCCGTACCGTCAATTTAAATTGCGGTAAGCCAACACGCGTTTAAAATTTTCAAACCATTTGCTTGCTTAAACAGAAAGCTTTAAATAACACGAGAGAACCTCGTCATATTTAAAGACGCTAACTTGAGATTATACAAAGGCCCCTATTGGTTTTAATTGGTTGAGCACACAAGTGCATCATGGCTTTCCGTAGCGTTAACGGTGATGCATCAACACGGCGAAAACGATATGCACATTGTGTTGTTCAATGGACAGTGCAAGGGCCTGCACTTAAGGGAAACACACACTAAAACACTTCTTAAACTAGCCCCGTACATAGTTTAAATTTCGATGCATTTTTGGGGAGTTAAAAATTGGGGTGGCGTTTAATTTAAAATCCTTTCTGGGAATTGCGTTTACTTAAGTGATACGTTTATATCACATATAAACGTTCGCTTAGCTAAAATCGCGCTAAACACATTTTGGAAACGGCATTACTGTTACGTATTTTATTGGTCCCAAGCCGTGTGTGATACGCAGACGCATTGATGGGGGCCAATCGAAAGGCTCATATTAACAACGGACTGATTGATTTGAAAAGCTGGAGTAATTTATGTATAAAGTTCATTGGATAATTATATATCATAATTTCAGTAATATGTTACTTATAGTTCTTATATTTGATGAATGTGTTAAAGAATTAGGATATAAAGGTAAAGGTTTTTACGAGTTAATTAAAACAGTTATTCAAAGCAAAAAAATTGCTCACCTGAGAGCTTTCGGAATGTATCACTATTCCTGTTCATATGATGGAACTGGTGAATGGATGCAGTCTATTGGTCAAAAATCGGACCGTGAAGCAAACACGTGACGATTCTGAGTAATAGTGAGTTGTAAAAAAGCCAGAAAGAAAGAAAGTTTATGGCGGCCCTTGTCCCTGTTGAGATCACTTGTTTCCGTTCTGATTATAAATAGCTTCTTTGACGACCCTCCGGAACCAATCAGTCTCCTTGTCTAAGTCTTCACTCCCTCCCAGTCAACACTGTGGCAGCCTCTGGTGGTCACCGCCCCGGAGAGTCATAGTGCTAGGGGTCGCGGTGTTCCGAGACTCAACGTTCAACGGCCTGGAGATTCGCCGACGTAGACAGAGTTGCAGTCCTTGCATTTGAGCTTGGTTACAGTGCCACAAAACTTTCCAGGGGAGATTTGTCATTGGAGCAGCAAACTAGCGCAGAGCGTTCTGGTGTGAGATGGTTTGAAGTGGACGGAAACTCCTCGCTTTCTGGGTTTACAACTCACTTATTACGTCAGAAACGCACTGTGATTTGCTTCACGGTCCGATGGTTCTGACCAATAGACTGCATTCATCACCAGTTCCATCAATGAGTGAACAAGGAATAGTGACACATTCCGAAAGCTCTCAGGGAGGCAAATTTTGCTGTGAGTAACTGTTTAATTAACTTCATCATGACATAACCAAAGCAAGCTAAGTTTCATCAACGATAAAGGTTTTTAGCCTCTGACGTGTATCTATCGTGTCTATAAAATGGCAAACAGCACTATTGAGCGTAAAACAACTGGCTGCAATACCTTATTCTCTAAATATTTTTAAATGAATAACTTAACTGCATAAGGGGTTGCACTTCCGTTAGTGCATAACGGGGGTGGGTTCCTAGGACCCCCCCCCCTATACAACCACTTTCCTAAAGGATTTTTAGATGAAATCCACCACATGTTGAAGACTTTCAAGACATCAACAATAAAGAAATAAAAACTCAGAAAAGTTGTTCAATAGGAAAATTAGGGGCAAAACATTGATTTTTAATTTTTCGCAAAATGTGCGAAAAAGACACTCATTTCTTTCTTTTCTTTCTTCTTGCAATTATTCTAACGGCATTGCTTTCACAATCTCACCTAGACTTGTGCTGATTTCTTTGATTGGTGAAGACTGAACGATATTATTAAGCAGCAACATAAATGTCTCATCCCATTATATTTGTAAGTTACTTGTATAAATTTTACCATAGGTTCCTACAGTAAAACGCTACATGATATATATACAAATTATGGCTCCATTGGCCGACTTACTTTGCAAGATTTTTTTATATTATTTACTTTGTTTCTGGCACTAGGTGTATGCATTATGGGAAAATCAGGAATCACAGTAACTCTATCAGATTTTCATTTTTGTATGGCACTACCGTTAGTGCATAAGGGGGGGGGGGGGGGGCGCACTAGGGACCCATGATAATTAAATGCAAAAACGACGCGATGGATTTGAATTTTTTTGCACCAAGTAAAGCGCCGCAACTAAAAAGTAGACAAATTATACAAAAAATAAAACCCAAATAATATATTGCAGCGTTAAAAATCGCCGGCTGAAAAACAAAAAATGGGTCCATAGAGCCCCCCTTATGAAGTTAAGTGTTAAAATGACAATCAAATACCGCCATACCGAAGCGTGACTTCTGCATGCCACCCAATTTACCCAGCCAGCAAACCAGTAAATTACTGATACTGCTTGGACTTGCTACAGTATAAAAATGGTCCACTATGTGTATTATATATAGTATAGCTAATCATATATCACAATGTATTTATTGACATTTATCCGTACTGGACTTGTAATATTTTCTCTTTCTCTAAAAGTGAAATACATTATTTAAAAAAAGCCCACTGTTGGTATCGAAGCTGTGATACTGGCATTATAAATCGATGGCTCTTTATCCACTACACCAGCGAGGAAGGATGTGGGTGGTGATTGCTTTTTAATTCCTACATAAGCTTTTAGCAGGAGTTTGAGCAGAATATCATAGGGGACTTATTTAAGGAATTCGTTACCTCCACTACAGAAAAGGTTTGACACCTCAGGTAGTTAGTATGGACCCTTAACATCAATGCTAGGTAGGGAGTACTCTCCATTGGGGATCACTTTTCAATAGGGACCATTAAGTTACACAGGGGTCAAACTTTAAACTTTGCCCCAATCATGTTGAAATGTATGCCATATTGTCCATCTAATCATAAGGATTCCAAAAATGTTAGTTTGTACCACCTACGACCATTGGTTTTGGAGTTATAAGGTAATAATGGCTAAAAATAGTAAAAAAAAAAAGCGTCAATTTCAATGTCGTACAGGGGTCACATTAAAAGTTATCTGATTATATTTTAAATAATTGCAGTTATTGCCTGAGGTAGAGGACTCATAAAAGGTATAGTTTGTTTATGTTAATCTTACTACGGAGATAAGGGTCAAAGAAGGTCAACACCAATTGGGTATTTGACCTATGACCTATTTTGTCCCATAACATGGTAAATATGCTGGCAGATGGTACAAACTATTCCTTATTGACTCATTAAGCTAGTGACAACACTTCTATACATTTTCAACAAAATGGAGCAACTTCCGATTTTGACCCCTGTACCAAATAGAAATTGACCTTTTTTTTACCATTGTAGCCATTTTGACCCTATAAATCCAAAACCATTGGTCAAAGGTTGGTACAAACTATACATTTGGAATCCTTATGACTAGTGAGGGACAATATGGCATACATTTCAACATGTTGGAGAATTTTAAAAGTGTGACCCCATGTGTAAACTTAAAATTGGACCTATTGAAAAAGTGATACCACAATATGA
This sequence comes from Ophioderma brevispina, assembly GCA_023653785.1. Lineage (NCBI taxonomy): Eukaryota > Metazoa > Echinodermata > Ophiuroidea > Amphilepidida > Ophiodermatidae > Ophioderma > Ophioderma brevispina. The sequence continues at coordinate 21,027 of JAMKCH010015799.1, forward strand.
ATACCTACCTAACCTAGCGTTGATATAGAGGGTCAATACCACTACCAAATGTGTCAACCTTTTCTGTAGTGAGGGTAAACGACGATGTTTGACCTGGGTCCTAGCTCATCCACTATTTACGGAATTAATAAAGCGATAATACTATTGTGATTATGATAGCTATACTATACTATATACACATAGTGGACCAGGTTTATACTGGTATAGCAGGGTCACCAAGCAGTCCTAGTCAGTTTTTACTGGTGCTGCGGGTCTCCGTGCTTTACCATCTAAGTTATTCTACCTTTTAGATTAGTTTATTCACTATTAATCTTGGTGTAAGGAATTTGGTGTTTTCTCATCGTCCAGTGTGTCCGACCGGGCTTGTGTCATTGATTATGTGAGATTATCCTGCACTTCCAGAAGAAAAGCCGCCTCCCCCTCTCAATTGGAAAGAGTGCCGAATCCCTCAAACACAAAACCAACCGAGGTGAAAGTATGAAACAAAACTTAAAACGGAAAGTTGTTTCTATAGATTAAAAAAATGCTGAAAGCAAAAACACACAAGGGTGGAAACCTTGTTCCTCAAAAGAAACCATCCCAAAAACATAAAGGGAAAAACCTATAACTAAGCGATTGGAGCAAGTATCCATAAACAAAGATCTCTCAAAACACTATAGCAACCAAAGACTAAAAAGACTACAAAGAGAGAGAGAGAGAAAAGAGAGTGATTTTAACTCACTGAGGGAAAAATAAATAGATTTAAGTGACAACATGCAGTTGGAAATTGAAAATACAAACTAAAAGAAAAATACAGGAAGCAATGAATACAATGTGATGTCAACACACTGTTAAAATAACTTACCTACAATTCAAATTTTCACGAAACAGTCTTTTTTTCTTCATGATAAGGGTGTGGATCTGAGCTGTGGGCCCAGTGATTGATAATGTGTGTACAAGAAGAAGTGGGGGGTGGCATTGTTGACGTCCGCTAAACAGTAAATAGATGGTGAGGGAGGGGGAATTGTCAAATATGCAAGTAGCCCGAAGAACTCATACAGGAGAAATATCTGAACTTTGAAATATGATTGGACTACAGTCAGAAAACATCATAGCGGAAGTCATACTTGCATCGCAACCAAACATACACATTAGGGGTTTCAGGAAATGGCATCAGGAAGTGGCTGAGCAGAGACCTAACTCAATCAGTGGATGATATCCAAAGCTAAAGTACAATGCAAATGTAAAGACACACTATTAACAAGTATCAACCACCATGACAGACAGACATATGTAAACAAGGCAAACGAACTTCAAAAGCAGGAACTCAACGGGACGAGCTAGGTGAGGATGCCCACCATTAACCCAACAAAACTAAATTCACTAAAGCTCACCGCCCTGAGTGAGGAAAATGCACTAAGTCCCGAAAGTAGCGATGACGTCAGAAACCAAGAGCATATGGGCACGAAATCGCTGGCGGGCCAGCGACACCGCCGTGCCGTGCTATCCAGGGGCGGGGGCCCGAGGGGCCCTGGGTTCGAATCCCACCCGAATTGCGACTTTTCTTTTCCACCTTCCCTCACTCCTTCCCGCTAGAAACCGGAGGTGGGGTTAGGGTTAAGCAATTTTTCTGGAAATGTAACCCGCATTGAAACCTTGGTTAAAGCCACTTTCAGAATTTTTTCCAAATTCAAAATGCCCATTTTGTCTCTTAATTGGTAGTGTTAGGTCCTATCAAACACTTATATACATTCTTTGTCTGGCTCGTATCCACAAAGTCATTGGCTAATGGCTTCTTTGTGTGGGTTTTGTCAGGATTTATTCAGCTAGTATGCTGATCAGGGCCGCGTGTATCCATGATACGGGACGCTCCTAACATGGCCCGCTATTTGAGGCTGGGGCGGATTGGGACAGTCAGGGGTTTACACCCTACTCTTATTCGACACTGACTGCGATGTACCGGTACAGTGTGACTCTCTGTACACGGGACCGACGGCTTAACGTCCCCTCCGAAGGAACGGATGCTTTCATGATCCATTGCCATTCCAAGGAAACTGGAGGAGAGGAGGGAGCGGCTATTTTGTCTTTATCCACTTAGTTGTATAAGATCAAAACAGATGATAGTACCCGAATAATCCAGCAAGTGCACGACCTCACCGGATTCGAACCGGGAATTTGATGTAATTTGCGCCAGAGGCAGCACCCACCGCTAGGCCACGCTCTCCTGCCATTCTTTATAAAAAAACAGACACTAAAGCATTTTAAGTGGGATCTGAATATGTCCTTATGAGGGTTTGTTGGCGAATAAAAGTCGGATCCCGACGTTTATTAGTAAACATTGCAGAAAAATCGTCATTTCTGGCAATTACGGCTTTCGGGCGTCCTGCTCACGTGTTAAGGCGAGCACATACAGGTGAGTTTATACAATATTCCAATACAACAGTGCCAAAACAATGGACTTTGATGAAAAAATAGGGGGCCACGATTGTTACATTTTAAATCAGCTGACAAAGAACTTACACAGTGGGAGAAAGAAGAACAACTCACATATTAGAATCAAAGTCGATCCCAACAAACATAGCTGTACCATTTTAAGGGTTTTCGATTTAATATTTTAATTTGGTAATGCAACAGAATATATTTGGCACCTCATTTTGTTGATTAGCAAGTCCATTGGAACAACTATCCTTTCACACCGCTCTTCATAGATTTGAAAATAATCCGCAGCATTTGGCTTGCCATCAGAGCACAGGGGGGTTTAATTGAACAAGTTATCTCGGGTCCTGGATGCGATTACAGCTATCCACACAACACCTGGATATAAACCCCACACCTAAGAGTTA